>MU711778.1:52906-95408 GCA_026770625.1 Nicotiana glauca | reverse complement strand
GAGTCGTTATTTTGTCTTGTTTTCAAAAATAGAAAAGGAAAATAGTTTTTCTGGCCATGAAAAATGAAAATGAAAAAGAGTCTTGTTTTTAAAATAGTTTTTTTTCATGAAATGCCAAAAATGAAAACCAAAAAGAGTCTTGTTTTAAAATGCTTTAGTTAATTTGCAAGAACTACGCTCGGTCTGATTCATGCGGGGTCATGATACGTAGGCAATCCACGTAGGATTCGATCATAACCAAAAGAAAAAAAAAAGGGGAAAAGAGGAAAAACCACAAAAAGGCAAAAAGAAAAGAAAATAGCAGAAAAACAAGAAAGAAAGGAAAGAAAAATCAATATGCTAAATGCCTTAACGCTAACATGGTGGCTTCATTTTGTTTTCCAGAAAGGTGGTTGGTTTGTGGTTTTAGCGTGGTAACTCGTTTTTACAACACAAGGACAAAAGGCAGTCGACATCCTGGTAACCCATTCTTACAACACCCGGGCAAAAACCAAAATGAACATGACAGGCCAAGAATCAGATACCAGCATCATGGGCCCATCAAAAGAGGTGGAGGTGGTAGATGTTAAAGAAATGAAGGAAGAGATGTATAAGTTGAGTCAGCAGATGGCCGAGATGCATCAGGCTTGGGCTAAAGGTCAGCCAGCGCCAGTTTATCCTGCCAATCCAACATATATCCCACCTTTGGCTCAGTCTCAGGAGCTTCCTCTTGTGCATGCATCTGCACCTTTCCCTTTCCACCAACGAAGTTATAGCACCAACTCCTATCCTCCCCAGGCTCAACCACCCAAACAAAACCCTCCTCCACTAATTACCCCTGTCTTTGTGGCGCCTCCACCTGCCACATGGCAAAGATCTTCCAGTGAGCCATTGTTTCAAGCTCACGACAGTCAGTGCTATCCTCCTGAGCCAACTTTTAAAGTGCCTGAGCCATATTCTTACACCCCTCACTTCGAGCTCCCGGTGGAAACAGAAAAGCCGCTTAAAAACCCGGAGCAGGAAGAGATGATTCGGAAAGTAAAAAGCCTGGAGCAGTCCTTCTGGAACATGAAAGGGTTGGGTGGCCAAGTCAATGTGGCCTATAAAGATTTGTGTCTATTCCTGGATGTTCAGTTACCCACAGGATTCAAAATGCCAAAATTTGACCTATATGACGGTCATGGTGACCCAGTGGCCCACCTGAGGGGATTTTGCAGCAAAATGAGAGGGGCCGGTGGGAAAGATGAATTACTGATGGCGTACTTCAGTCAAAGTCTCAGTGGTGCGGCCTTGGAATGGTACACACGCTAGGATCATGCTCGATGGTATACCTGGTATGATTTAGCCCAAGCGTTTGCATGCCACTTTCGGTACAATCTAGAAATTGTCCCGGACCGTCTATCACTAACTAAAATTGAGAAGAAGCCAGGGGAAAGTTTCATGGAGTACGGTTTCCGGTGGAGAGAACAGGCAGCAAGAGTCGATCCTCCAATGAAAGAAAGCGAGATGGTCGATTACTTCTTACAGGCTTTGGAGCCTACTTTCTATGGTCATCTGGTGTCAGCAATGGGAAAATCTTTTAACGATGTAGTGAAAATGGGCAGTATGGTTGAAGAGGGGCTCAAATCCGACAAAATCATGAGCCATTTGGCAATCAAGGCAACTACTCAGGCCATCCAGATCGGAGGGGTACTAGGAAAGAAAAAGAAAGAAGATGTGGTGGTAGTTGACTCAAGAACTTGGTCCAGGGGCCCATCACCATATTACCATCAACCTCGACCCCGTCCCCAAACCTACTCCCACACTCCACAACACTATTACCCACCACGTGGTCCCCACTTCTTTGTCCACCATGCCCACACGTATCCCCAGTATCCTACCCACGTGCCATGGCGTGCACCTACACAAAATACTTACCCAACTCAAAATACCTACCCACCTCGTTAAAAATCTTGCTGGTAAAACCCTTATTGGAATAAAACCCGATCGACAAAAAAAAGTGCAATGTATGCTTTTGAAACCTTAAGGTCTTCAAGCTGGAGGGTGCTTCGACTATTTTGATTGAATATTAGTGCAAAGGTTAGTGTGAAATGTAAATAGAAAGAGAGATGGTCGTACCTTAGTGGCAATGGTGCTTTGAGCTTCGATATGCCTTCAATGTTTGCTCCGGGGACAGGCACGGTCCTTTGCTTGTTTTATACGAGTATAGCCGAGAATGTGTCCAATAAGTGCTATTTCACTATTTTCTTATCTTGGGGCTCCTTTGATGTTGAAGGTGTCGATGTCGATTCTATGTCGCGTACTGCGAACATCTCTCTTGTTGCGTTCTGTTCTCCATATACGGTTTTTACTCCATCCTTTGTCGGTAATTTCATCATTTGATGAAGGGTTGATGGTACTGCTCTTATGCCGTGTATCCATGGCCTTCCAAACAAGGCGTTGTACCTCATGCCTCCTTCCACGACATGGAATTTGATATTTCATGTCATGTCGGCCACGTTGACCGGGGGGTGATTTCCCCTTTCATTATTTCACTGGCATATTGAATTTGTTAAGGACTCGAGAGGCGGACACAATCTGGTCAAGCAGTTCGAGCTGCTCCGCGACCCTTGACCTGATAATATTGGTCGAGATACCCGGATCCACAAGTACACGTTAAATTTGAAATGTATTTACAAGAAAAGAAATTACCAATGAATCGTTATGAGGATGAGACAAGGTCTTGATGTCCTCGTCGCTGAATGTGAGAGCGTCCTCGGGTATGTAACCTCGAGTTCGCTTTTCCCTGGTGATGCATATTTTTGTTCTTCTGATAGTGGGTTTCTGTAGGATGTCAACTCCTCCCATGCTCATGTGGATGACATGTTGTGGTTCATCTACTTCATTTTTCCTATTCGCCTGTCTTTCTCAGAATTGATTTTTAGCTTGGTCGCTGAGGAACTCTCGGAGGTGCCCTTTACTGAGTAGCTGGGCTACTTCTTCTTGGAGTTGTCTGCAATCCTCAGTCCTATGACTGTGTCTGCCATGAAATTCGCACACTAAGTTGAGGCTCTTCTGCGACTAATCTAATAGTACAGGTCTTGGCCACCAGGTATCTCTGGTTTTACTAATGGCGAATACGATGTCAGTAACGTCAACGTAGAAGTTGTATTTCGAGAGGCGGGTCACCTCCGTTGGTCATGTGTGCCTATTGAATTTGACTCTGCTTACGAGTCCCCGAGGATTCTGGCCTCGGTCTATTCTTCGATCGTTTCGGGGTATGTTACACCTTTGGGCGTTTCTCCTATCCTCGGTGTATGGTTGGTACCTTTCCTTGGTTGGCTTTGGCTTCTTTTCCAGGAGTCTTCTTGGATATACCGATCCCGAGAGGACTCCCAGTTGGTCTTCCTCGACCCTAATCTTTGACTGGTATCGGTTGTGGACATCTGACCATGTCACGGCGAGGAATTCAACTAAATTCTGCTTTAGTTGCTTTGAAGTCACCGAGCTTTGCTCATTCAAGCCTTGGGTGAAGGAATGTACTGCCTAGTCATCAGACACTTGTGGTAATTGCATTCTCTCCATTTTAAAGCGAGATACGAACTCCTGCAATATCTCATTTTCTCTTTGTTTGATTTTGAAGACGTCGTATTCCTTGTAGCCACCTTGATGACACCGGCATGTGCCTTTATGAAAGAATCTGCCAGCATGGCAAATGAGTCTATTAAATTCGGAGCTAGGTTGTGATACCACATCTTGGCCCCTTTCGAGAACATTTCCCCGAACTTCTTTAGCAGGACGGATTCGATCTCATTGTCCCTCTAGTCATTTCCCTTCCCGCATAAGTGTAAGTGGTGACGTGCTCGTTGGGGTCAGAGGTTCTATTGTACTTTGGATGGTCGGGGCATTCCAAACTTATTCTATATAGGGCTTGGAGAGGCATTCGATGGGAATGGCTTTTGCATGAGTTTCTTCGAATCAACATCCTTCAGGATCGAGGGTGCGCCAGGGATCTGATCGACCCTCGAGTTGTAGGTATCCACTTTTTGTCATTGGCTTCTATCATCTTTTCGCCCGACTCAATCCTCTTTGTGAGGTCTTCTAGCATCTTCAAGATAGCGGGGTAAGCTGCTAACCCGTTGTTGTTAGACCTTTTAGGTGCATGTTCGGTTCGAGGGGCGGCTGTACTTCGGGTTTTTTGGTGGCTTTGCAGTTGAGCAATTGCCATTTATTGTGCCTGCAACATCTCAAAAATAACGTGAAGGCTAACCTCTTATTTTTCTCGAGCTGGGGTTTTCTGAGCTTCTTGTTGGTCTCCTTAGCGTACGCTCCTATTAGTGTGGGAGCTTATAGCAACGTGTTGGGCATCACGTGAGACCACGTCCATAGGGATTGTCTCCGGTGCGTCCTTAGAGTTTCGTGGTGGTAAACCAATACCTGGAACATCTACACCATTCTCTTCATGGTCTTCAAGACCGTTGTTTTCATATGCATTTACTAAATTAGACATTTTGACCTGAAATCAAAGATTCTTGGACAAGAAGAAGTGTGAAAGATAACTTGCGTTAAGTAGTAAACCAGCAAGAAAACAATCACTATTATTCTTAGCCCCACGGTGGCGCTAAACTATTTACCTTGAAAATGGTAATTACAATTAGATTAGATTTTATGGTTCTAAAAATACGTGATCTATTTTTATGCTAGTTGTTAGGCAATAGATACTAAGTGTGAGTCAAGAAAATAAGATAAGAACTTGAAAATAATATGTTTAAGCAAACCGAGCGGCTAAGAATCGAAGCCTCGAGCCTGACTATAAAGGGCCTCGAGGCCGAGCTTGATGCTAAGCTATGAACGGCCTAAGAAGCGTTAACACTTTTGAGAGCTTTGATGGAGGCTTTTTATGGTCAATAATGAGCAATAAATGAGGAACAATAAATCTAACACAATGAATATAAGAATAAATGTAAGTGATGGAATCTAGATATTATGTTTAAGTTAGAGAGTAGAGAATATTCTTGTATTGAATATTATGAGTAGTATATCTCTCTACAAAAATGACAAGGATCCCCTTATATATCAGAGGGAATCCCAACCTAGTACAAATGCATTTATTACAAAGACATATGGTTGGTACAACCGTTTAATGCCACGGTACGGGCTTGAACTAGCCTAATAGACTTGGTCAACTTTAATCGTGTGACTTGGGACTCGTTCATCATAGTCGTTGATTTACTCTACCCTGGGGCCAAGCATATAGGAACCTCAGGTATAAACCTCGAACTGGACTCAAGCCTTTTGAAAACGGGCTACGGGATATCATAATAATTATAAAATCAGGCTATCCAATTTTAGTTGTATACACTCCTAACCCCCTTGGCTGAAGTAGGAGGAGGAAGCTTTGAGATTACTTCAATTTTAGCCTTGTCCACTTTTATACCATGCTTTGAGATCTTATGGCCGAGGACAATGCCCTCCTCGACCATAAAGTGGCATTTTTTCCAGTTAAGCACAAGATTTGTCTCTTCACACCGGGCCAACACTTTGTTAATATTCTTCAAACTCTCATCAAAACAGCCACCCACAATACTGAAATCATCCATGAACACTTCCAAGAAGTCCTCCACCATTTCGGTAAAAATAGCTATCATACACCGCTGAAAGGTAGTCGGTGTATTACACAACCATCCTAGAAAATGCAAAGGTGTCATACGGACACGTGAAGGTGGTTTTCTCCTGATCTTCTAGAGCAATCAAAATCTGGTTGTAACCTGAGTACCCATCCAGAAAACAGTAGAGGGCACGCCTGACAAGTCTATCTAGCATTTGGTCAAGAAAAGGCAAAGGAAAATGATCCTTGCGGGTCACTTTATTCAGCTTACGGTAGTTCATGTTGATACCCAATTTTTTCCTATAACATTTTCAAAAATAGGCCTTGGTATTAATTAGTATTTTTCATACAATTTATCCATTTTAAAAATATTTAAATTAATTTATCCCAACATTTTATGTATAAAATAATCACTAATTGCATCACAAATAGTTTTATAATTATTTTTTGTGGCTTAATTTTACCATTTACATTTGTACTAAGTTTCAATTATTGCACAAATAGCCACATTTGTATTTTTACTATGCAATTGCAATTACTTTGCAATTATAGCTTATGCATGCATTATTACATTATTTTACCAGAAAATATCCTCTTATATTTTTAAAATATTAAGTAATTATTTTAAAATATTTTCAGGCATGAAAATTATTTTTACAACCTAATAGTTATTTTAAAAATATTTTAATCAATTAAATGGGCATTTAATAAATGGCCCTCTTATTTTCGGATTTTAGCCTAACCCCCCCCCCCCCTATCCCGATTAAATAAAAAACCAGCCGAAATCTACCCAGCCCAAACCTGAGACCTCCACCCGGCCCCAAACCCTTTCAATCTTAGCCGTTGATCATAGTGATCACAAGCCACCATCACCCCTTTCCTTTTTTAATTCCAATGACCCTCAGACCCTAGCGATTTTCTTGCACCCACCGCCCCTGAAACCCTCTCCTCTCCAGTTCTCTCTGAAACCAAACTTAACCATGTACGCCGCCACCTTAAACCAGCCCTAATCCCCTTGATACCCGATCTATGGCTTCTCATGGCTGTACGAGGCCTCTACTTGTCTCTTATTTCCCCTGGTTTCTCGATTTTGTGGTTTCGTGGAAGGACCTTGAAGATATCTGGTCCATATCTCATTCAAAACTCTTCAAAGAGCATGCCTATGGTCTGTGAGGGCTTTCTATCAAAGTTTCACGGCAGTGCTTTCTATCAAAGTTTCACGGCTCAAATCTTTGATTCAAGGGCCAGATTCTCTTTACCCTCTCTTTTTCTTCAAAACTTAGCATCTGGACTTGAATCCATCCAAATCCTTGTAGATCTGGAGTAATTTGAGTTTGTCATTGCTTTTTCCTTAAGGCTCCTTTATTTCTTTACTGATTAATCGATTTTTGAACATTTTGCTATATTAGGGTTTGTTTTTCTTGTTGTTTGTTGATCAAACCTCTGGGTATTTGAAGTATTTTTAAACTTCTATGGATATTCTTTTAGGTTCTTTTACTTGTCTACTACTAACCTGTTTTTAAATACTACATTACTTCAGGTTTTGATTTCTATGATTTTTGTTTGTTCAAACCTCTGTGTGTTGACATGCTTTCAAGTTTTCCATGGTTGTTTTCCTTTTTTGAGTGTTTTCAAATTAGTGTTTTGAACTATTTTCCGTCTAAATTCTTTGTGTTCCTAAAAGTTTTACTCAACCTATTTCGTTTATAAGAATTGATATGTTCTTTCGAGAATTGTTGAGTGATTTGCTCTGTCAGAATTTCGCATGCATGATTCTTGATTATTTCCATATTTATGACCTTAATTGGTTGTTCTTGCCTTATTTTACTGCTGTATATTTACTGATTCTTTACGTGATTCTTTCCTTAATTAAAACCTTGATTATTTTATTTTGAAGTTCTTTATTTTGGTTTGATTCGAACTCTTTTCCTTAATAAGGCCTCTGATTCTTTACTTCTTTACACAATCTGATTGAACCTCTTGGCTTAACTAGATCCTGTCATTATCGTTAGCTAATTGCCCTTAATTAAAGGAGTAAACTATGATAAACCTCTTTGTGTGATTGATTCCGAGATCCCCTAATTGCTGATTATTGATTACTTTACCTTATTTGCTATACTCTTGAACTACTGTATAAGCTCTTTTATTTAACTTCCAACAGACGGACATTAGTTCATCAACTACTCTTACACTCTGAAAAAGCTCTCTGTTCTTCCTGCTACTTGTGATCTTCACCAGTCTAGCTGGTTGTAAGCCAAGGCTAGAAAGTGCACAACACCTGTCTTACATCTTGGGTTCTCCTTCCCTAACTAGTATGCCTCTGATTAAATTTTAGAATCTAAACCTATGTGTTTATTTACTGCCTTAGTTCATCAGTCCTGAGTTCATTCCTGCTTCTGTTTACTGCTTATCTAGCATGCCTAATACACATTGTTCAATATGTGATTAGCATGTCTAAATTTACTTGCATGTCTACTATTTATCTAACATGCCTAAATATTGCCTTGTTCAAATATGTGATTAGCATGTCTCCACTTTACTTGCCTGTTTACTATCTTGTTTAACATGTCTTACACTGTCTTATTCCATATGTGATTAGCCTGTTTGCCTGACTACTGTTTATCTAGCATGCCTAAACTTTGTTTTGTAAGTGTGTGATTAGCATGTCTACACTTGTTAATACTTTCCTAGCCTGTCCATTTAAGTTCTTGCATGTTCTACCTTACTCCAACTAAGTTATCTAGTCTCTCTAGGGTAACTCTAGTTGTATTGTTTATGTGTCCTCAACATGTTTCTGCTATGATCTTTGCTTTATGTTTTAATGACCTACATTATATCTAACCTATTAGTTCTATAGAACCCCTTGAGAATTCTATGCACCATGTTGTTTATGTGCTCCACTATACACTAAGGTGTATTCTATGTGTCCCCAACCCCTCTCTCCTTGTGTGGAACCTGCTTTCCAAGTATTTCTGAATATTGGTTGTTCTGTGATTTGTGTTTAACTTAAAAGTGTTTTTCATACTTTTCTCAAACTATTTTTTACCTTCAAGTTAATACTAGTTTTCAGAAAATCTATTCACTTCTAAGAATCCTCTCCATATTGTTTACCAAAACTCTTTCAAATCATATCAAGCACTCTCACTTATTCTTATCTTATTAAGTCCTGCCCCTCTGGTATGTGTACTGCTTAGAGGTTCCTGAGATCTCTCTGAACTCTGGCGTATCAGGGTTGGCTCTTCCACACTGCACATAATCAGTCTCTATTTGAGAAAGTCTGGGTGGACCGCGGGGGGTGCCTAACACCTTCCCTTCAAGGTTATTTTGAGCCCTTACCCTAGTCTCTGGTAATGCAAACTAGTTGCGGGAGTTAATTACTCTATGTGCCTAACGCATCATAATCCGTTAGGTGGAGACTCTTCAAATACCCAATTCCCAAAAGAAAACGAGTTATTTCCCCATGAATGTCGAAACCCGGACTTCCCCCATAAAAAGGGCAAAAAGGGGGCGCGACATCATGGCGACTCTGCTTGGGATATTTTAGGCTCTTACCATAACGAACTTATTTTTTTAATTAGTCTTAAGCATGCTTTATCTCGTGTACCCTTTCCCCTTATTTGAATTTAACTGCTTTCAAGCATTTATGATTTCTTTATTTTCCTGTAACTGACTTATCTCTTTGTTTTCTTTTTCCCATAATTGTCTTTCAATTATTTAAATATTGCATTTCTTATTTTTCTTACGTGTAAATACTTGACAACATGCTATTATTGTTGCATAAATAATGCTCCACATCATATTCCACTTGTGCATATCAAATCCTATAACAACACTTGATGGGTGGTTGCGCTCTTCCAATTTATTACCCTTAAATTTGGAAAGGCTTATTTGCGGTAAAACTAGTCGATCAACGGTACAATCGACGGTTCTGTGCCTTTCCCCCTCAAGTTGTCCGCTTGAGGGTACCAATCTAGACCCCCATAATAACCTTACTCTTATCGTAATTGTACATGCATCATGGTCAAAACTTTTCGGATTAATATGTTGTCCACATAATAATCCTTTAATACGAGCCTTACCCAAAAGTCCCCCAGGGTTTCCATAATCCCAACAGACATAATCATGTTTAGTGTATTAATTTGGAGAGATAAATGCCAATATACTAACCATGAATGTATAAATAGTCGAGTTTGGTGGGGGGAAGGGCCTAACCTTTTTATTTTGCAAAAAATGAGGCATGAGGTCCCCAGATTCGGCATGTCCAGCAACGTCCCACCATTGCTAATAGATTGGTGGGAGGACCTTTCCTCAAGTGACAAGAAACACGTGAGAAAGTACTTGGGCAATTTACCTTCTATACTAGACATTCAGCCAAATAATATGTTGATTGAGGCTGCCACTTTGTTCTGGGACAGCAAAAGGTTTGTGTTCCGTTTCGGCGATATGGAAATGACACCACTCCTAGAAGAAATTAGGGGACTTGCGGAACTGACTTGGGATAGCCCTGGGTTGTTGGTACCGGAGAACCGTACCGGTAAAGGGTTTCTAAAGATGATGGGGCTAAAGAAAAATGCTGACTTGGAATGCCTAAAGAAATCCTACATACCCTTCGAATACATGTATGAGAGATATGGCCATAGCAAGTCCTACCATACCTTCCATGACGAGTTTTCTATCACTTCTCTAGGACACATCCACCATAGAGTTTTCGTGTTCATTATATACTTCTTGGGTCTGATAGTGTTCCCGATGAAAAAGGAAAGAATCCAGACTAGATTGGCCATGGTCGCCAAGACTTTGATGGAAGGGATCAATGGACAGACATACACTATAGTCCCCATGATCATAGCCGACATCTACAGGGCTCTAGAGCACTGTCAAAATGGAATCAAGCATTTCGAGGGTTGTAACATATTACTGCAGTTGTGGTTATTAGAACATCTTCAAAGGGTCCAGTATCATCAAGAAATTCCGCGATAGGCTTGAAACGACCATATTGCCTTCCATCACCCCAAGTGGATGACTTACATTCCAGACAGGTTTGCTCATCCGAAAAGTGATAAAGAGTGGGTAGAGTTCTTCAACAATCTGACCGAGGAACAAGTGTAATGGATGTTTGAATGGCTCCCAACAGATGTGTTCATCATCAGATCCAGGGACGCTCCACACTTGGTGCTGATTGGGTTGAGGGGAATATACCCTTATGTCCTTATCCGAGTTATGAGGCAAGCAAGTTGTACCACTGGTCACTAAGATGAGTCACTTCATAGCCAATTTCTAGGGTGACGCCATCCCATATAAGAATGAAGCACATCATATGTGGACTTTGAAGACTATTGTAGAGAAGGACACCATCGAGCTAGACAAATACCTTGCGGGCCAATCATTCTTTTATCCCTCATAGTTGGATGATAATCTGTCAGGAGTCTTTGAGCCAAGGGTTGTTCCAGGAAACAGGGTCATATATGAATTTGCTAAAGCAGAGTTGAAGTACAACAAGTTGCACAAAAGAGTTCGAAAGTCTGAAGCTAAACATATAGCGCTGCATAAGGCCGATATGGAGATGATTAATGAGTGGAAAGAAAGATTTGTTAAAGCCAGCAAGAGGCTGGAATATCTGGAGTACAATTTGATGGAATTGGAAGGGAAGATAAGGAAGAGGGTAACTGACTGTCAGGACGCTGAAGGAAATGAAGGAGGGCATTTGGCTAGAGCCTACCTACTGTTGGGTCTGTGCAAGCTGGGAAACCTGTATGATGGAGTCAGGAAGATCGAATCTTGGGGAAGGTCCTTCTGGGACCAAGTAAGCTAGATTTATTTGATTTCCTAAATGCAATAAGGCCGAGTGCCAATAGTGACTTACTTTTCTACTATCTTAGTGTCATTTTGGGATTCGTCTATTTTTATATTATGAAATGAGGCATTTACTCGCATCTAAAGTTCTCCAAATCTATTTGTCGCTAGGCCTACCTCGGGCAAAACGAGGCTCCCAAATTAGGACACAAATTTATATTCTCGCAATATGTGTTTAAATACTGCAAACATTTCAGAACCCTCACTGACTTGTTTACCATTTTGTTTCCATTTTATTCTTTATTCCAATCCCCTAAGGTTGGTTCACTCATACTGGTATCATCAACATATCACACTAGATCTAGTGGCCCTCCACCTCCTCTAAACAATACAAAGAGCAAAAGGAAGGCTAAAATGGACGACTTAAATGGTATTCAAAAGGAAAATGTGGAAAATGCAGAAACTTCAGATGGTCGTAGTACTCCGACACCGAATGATTTAGCTTTGAGGTTAAAACAAAAGATACTGGAGCTACAGGGAGAACTTGAGCAGGTCCACAACTTGTCAAACTTATCCCTCACTTTGAATGTTCCCGACATTAATCAACAAAACACAAAGAACCCAGCACCTCCTCAAAACACATCAAACCAACATCCACAAAGCCCTTTTGTACCGCATCAATATGCAACCCTACCTTAAAATCTCAATCACATACCGGTACTAACTCCTCCATAACACCACCATCAACCAATCCAGTACTCACCAACTGTCACTTACCACACTCCCTAGAATACACCACAACCCATTCCCGATCCTCAAAACCCAACCAATGACCATCACTACACCCAAGTCCCTGACACTCATCAAAACAACCCTATATATGTGGAAACTGTACCTCACTCTACTCAACCAACTTCTTATACACCAGAATCTGCTGAGAAGGACCTACTCATCAAGAACATGGCCGAAGAACTTAGGATATTGACAAATTAGGTTCAGGGTGTCGAAGGCAGAAAAAGGATAGAAGGTTTGAACTATGAAGACTTGTGCATACAGCCAGATGTAGAACTGCCAGATGGGTACAAACCTCCCCAGTTCGAGATATTTGAAGGCACAGGTGATCCTAAGGTTCATTTGAGGGCCTATTATGACAAGCTTTTCGGGGTCAGAAAGGATGAAAGATCCGGATGAAACTCTTTATGTGGAGTCTTAATGGAGATGCTTTGTCCTGGTACATCAGCTAGGATCCTAAGAAATGGTCCAACTGGGTAAGTACGGCGTCTGATTTCATGGACCAGTTCAAGTTCAATATAAAAAATGCACCAAATGTTTTCTACATTCAAAACCTCAAGAAGAAACCTACCGAGACTTTTCGTGAGTATGCTACTCGTTGGAGGTCAAAAGTGGCCAAAGTCAGACCATCTTTGGACGAGGAACATATAAACAAGTTCTTCGTTAGAGCATAGGATCTGCAATATTATGAAAGGTTGATGGTTATTAAAAATCGTAAATTCTCTGATATCATCAAACTAGAGGAAAGAATCAAAGAAGGCATCAAAAGCGGGATGGTAACAAACTTTAAGGCATTACAAGACACAAACAAGGCATTACAATCAGGTGGCATATCAAAGAAGAAAGACGTTGGGGAAGTAATGATGGCTCAAGGACCGAAATCTCCACTTATATATCAAACATCTCCACCCACATACCAAGCACCACCACTTACATATCAACCATCATCGCCCAGATATTCCCAACCAGCCAGTTTCTATCATACCTATAATTCCCAACCATCTTATTTCGAGTCACCTCTGATTTACCAAAATTATCCAAGACCACGACCTAATTTTGATCACAAACCACCCAGAGAATACACTGATATTGCTGAACCAATCAACCAGCTGTATGAAAGGTAAAGCCCTTGGTTATGTCACCCCCTATTCCCACTGTGGAATTAGAGAATCCATCCCAATGGGTCAATCTAAACAAAACTTGTGCGTACCATTCCTGTATGAAAGGGCACACCACTGATGAGTGCATAACATTAAAAGATAAGATCCAGACGCTAATTAACATGGTCATACAGGCGAAGGAAACCGCACCCAATATTCGCAACAACCCTTTTCCATGATCATAGAGATGGTGGTATACATGTGATAGAGACGAACGAAGAATGGGATCCAGAGGGGTCAATTGGGCTTATTCGAGAATGTGATGACTTTAAACCCTCAGTCACACTTACTTCTATTATAGTACAGACTCACTCACCAATCGAGGTTGAGGTAGCTGCATCAGTTCCATTTGAGGTTGAGGTAGCTCCATCTGCGGCCACCCATGTTTTGTTCGAAGTAGAAGTGGCCACACCTTTTACAGTTACAGTATCAACCACACCTCCTTTCAATTAAAAATAAATACATGGGATTATGTTGCAGAAGCTTGGCTAAAGAGAAAGGCAAAAATAGAGGAATTTGATGCTGCGCAAGGAATGACTAGGACCGAAAGAGTCCATACACCTGAACACTTGGGAGGACCAAGTAAGGATGCCACTACCAAGTAGCATGTCATCGAAACAGGTCCAGATGACCTTTGGAGGAAAGTAAAAGCAAGGGAGTATTCTGTCACTGATCATTTGAACAAAACCCCAGCTCAGATATCCATTATGTCACTGTTACAAAATTTAGAGGCACACAAGAACGCTTTAATAAAGATGTTGAATGAAGCTTATGTACCCAACAATATCACCGGAGGAGAGATGGCCAACATGGTAGGGCAGGTTATGGAAAGTCATAAAATAATCTTCCATGAGGATGAGCTACCGCCTGAAAGGGTTGAATCACAATCAAGCATTGTATGTCACGGTGCAATTTGAAGACAAATTCATCGCCAAGGTCTTGATTGATGGGGGTTCAAGCCTCAACATTTGTCTGTTGGAAACTCTGAAAAGATTGGACAAAGGTTTTCATGAAATATGGGCAGGAAGCATGAATGTGAAACCTTTCAATGGGTATCAAAGGGCCACGGTTGGGGAAATTAACCTTTGCTTGCAGATGGGCCAACTTGGTTCGACGTTAAGTTTTACGTGCTCGACATGGCAACCTCATACAATCTTTTGTTAGGCCGACCATGGATACATGCCACTGGGGTCGTGGCTTACACACTACAACAAGCCATGAAATTAGAATGGAATCGTTAGGAGGTGATCATTCATGGAGATGGGAGTAACCCCATTTACACCAGTCAAACCATCCCGATTATCAGAAACAGAAGAAGGCTAGGATAGGAAACCTATCATCACATTGAATATGTCAATGCCATTAAGAAGGAAAAATGGTGGAGTAGCAAAATAGAAAGCATACTGGCATGGTCTGGGTATGAACCCGGCAAAGGGCTTAGGAAGAATCTCCAGGGTATCACCAAACTGATACAGTTGAAGGGTCAAGGTACTACCTTCAGGCTTGGATACCAGTACACATGGAAAGAGTATAAGGATTGGTCGCCTCCATGGAAGACCGTATTACCCTCTCGAGCAACCAGTGCCACATCTGGATCAAGCTTTTCACCAAGCCGATACAATATGGGGAACCGCAGAAGAAGAAGCATTAGCTGGGCTGAGGAATATATTCTTGAAGGATAAAGACATGGAATATAGTGCGATAATTGAGAAGGAGGAGGAAGAAGGCCTCACTATTCAGACTGTGGAGAAGGGAGATGTTCTTAGGAACTGGACCGCCACACCATCCCGGGCCCGTCGAGTCCCTGGGTAGTTTGGCAGATTTTTTTCTATAGACATTCTAGGCATCTAAGATTTTCAGTAATTTTTTTTAAAGACTTACTTATTTCAAAATAAATACTTGATTCATCGAGCCATACTTGTCTAGATATTTTCAGTTTTAATCAAATGCATAGCTCTTATTTTTTTTAAAGACTTACTTATTTCAAAATAAATACTCGATTCATCGAGCCATACTTGTCTGTATATTTTCAGTTTTAATCAAATGCATTGCTCTTCATTATTTGTTATTATCTTTAATATTTTTTTCTACAATATTATTATTACTTTTCTTGATGAACCGGTGACTGTAACATGTAAGGAGGCAATACAATATGAGGGTAGTGATTCAGATGAAGAAGATGAAATACCCGAGGAAGTCTTTAGGGAGGTTGAAAACTTTGAGAATAAGCCTAAGTCCAACCTGGACGAAACCGAAGCGGTAAACTTGGGGGACACCGAGACCGTCAAGGAGACTCACATCAGCATTCACTTATTGCCAACAGAGAAGGAAGAGTACATTCATTTCTTAAAGGAGTACGATGACATTTTCACATGGACGTATGATGACATGATCGTTTTGAGCACATCCATAGTGGCTCACAAGTTACCTACCAATCCAATGTGTCCGCCAGTGAAGCAGAAACTCAGAAAATTCAAACTAGATATGAGCCTGAAAATCAAGGAGGAAGTTACTAAGAATATCAAAGCCAAAGTTCTCAAGGTGGTTGAGTACCCAACTCAGTGACAGTTCTGAAGAAGGATGGCAAGGTCAGAGTATGTATTGACTATTGAGACTTAAATAGAGCAAGTCCCAAGGACGACTTTCCACTGCCAAATATACACATCCTGATCAACAATTGCGCCAAGCATGAACTCCAATCCTTTGTAGATTGCTTCGCAGGTTATCACCAGATCTGGATGGATGAAGAAGACGTAGAGAAAACCGCTTTTATTACACTATGGGGGGTATACTGCTATAAGATGATGTCATTTGGTCTAAAGAATGTTAGGGATACTTACATGAGAGCCATGACAACCATCTTCTATGATATTATACACAAATAAATAGAGTTGTATGTGGACGACATTATTATCAAATCCAAAAGGGCCACAGATCACATAGAAGACTTGAGAAAGTTCTTTGACAGGTTAAGGAGGTACAACTTAAAATTGAACCCCGGAAAGTGTGCATTAGGGGTTCCCGCAGGAAAGTTATTGGGATTCATTGTCAGCCTTCGAGGGATCGAGCCAGATCCGTCTAAAGTCAAGGCTATTCAGGAGTTACCGTCACCTAGGAGCAAAAAGGATGTGATGAGCTTCCTAGGATGTCTCAACTATATCAGTCGCTTCATAGCACAATCCACAGTCATATGTGAATCCATCTTCAAGATGCTGAGGAAAGATGCCGAAATAAGATGGACCAAGGATTGTCTGAAAGCTTTTGACAAAATTAAGGAGTACCTGTCCACACCACTGGTCTTGGTCCCGCTAGAGCCAGGATGACCTTTGCTACTCTATCTATCTATATTGTATAGAGCCTTCGGATGTGTTCTGGGACAACATGATGAGATAGGGATAAAGGAGAAAGCCACATACTACTTGAGTAAGAAGTTCACACCTTACGAAGCACGATATTCTCTGCTGGAACGCACCTGTTGTGCTTTGACCTGGACGACCCTAAAGTTGAGGCATTACTTATGTGCCTATACCATATACCTCATATCCAGGATGGACCCTCTGAAGTACATATTACAGAAACCCATGCCAACTGAAAAGTTAGCCAAGTGGCAGATACTGTTGAGTGAGTTCAATATTGTCTATGTAACTTAAAAGGTGGTCAAATGACAAGCATTGATAGATCATCTTGTTGAAAATCTGGTGGGAGGAGAATACGAACCCTTGAAAATGTATTTTTCTGATGAAGAGGTGTCATCCATAGAAGAGGACATTACCAAAGCATACGGCGGTTAGAGGATGTTCTTCGACGGAGTTGCGAATTTCAAAGAAGTGGGCATTGGAGCAGTTTTGTTATCAGAAACGTGTCAACATTATCCGGTATCTACTAAACTCAGATTTCTCTGCACCAACAATATGGCAGAGTATGAAGCATGTATACTAGGACACAACATGGCAATCAACATGAATATTCAGGAGCTGCTGGTAATCGGTGATTCAGAATTGCTTGTGAACCAGGAACAAAGAGAGTGGGCCACCAAGAATTCTAAGATATTGCCATATCTGCACCATGTACATGAATTGAGAAAGAGTTTCACGAAGATAGAGTTTCGGCATGTACCCAGAATTATGAATGCGTTTGCCGATGCATTGGCCACCTTGTCATCTATGATACAACATCCGGATAAGAATTTCATTGATCCCATCCCAGTAAGAATACATAATCAACCGGATTACTGTGCTCACATCGAGGAAGAAACGGATGGAAAACCTTGGTTCCATGACATCAAAGAGTATTTGGCAAAGGGAGAATATCCGGAGCATGCAAACCACACTCAGAAATGTACACTTCGGAGATTGTCCAATCACTTCATCCACGGCAGAGGAAACTTGCACAGAAGAACTCCTAATTTGAGATTTCTAAGATGTGTCGACGCAAAAGAGGCTTCTAAGCTACTCGAGGAGATACATGCTGGGACCTACAACCCGCATATGAATGGTTTTGTCTTGGCCAAGAAGATACTTAGGGCCGATTACTTTTGGATGACCATGGAGACAGATTGTGTCTAGTATGTTTGCAAATGCTACCAATTCCAAGTGCATGCCGATATGATAAAAGTGTCGCCTAATGAGCTCAATGCAACAAGCTCACCTTGGCCATTCGTCGCCTAGGGAATGGATGTCATCGGTCCGATCGAGCGTACTACTTCAAATAGGCACAGGTTTATTATAGTGGCCATTGATTACTTCACAAAATGGATAGAGGCTGCATCATAAAAAGCTGTAACCAAGAAAGTCATCACAGATTTTGTCAAAGATCATATTGTTTTCCGATTAGGAGTTCCCGAGTCCATTGTTACTGATAATGCCGCCAATCTCAACAATGATCTAATGAAAGCCATGTGTGAAACTTTCAAAATCAAGCACAAGAATTCCACAACCTATAGACCTCAGATGAATGAAACTATAGAAGCCACCAACAAAAACATCAAGAAGATACTAAGGAACATGGTAGAAAACCACAAACAATGGCACTTGAAGCTACCCTTCGCTTTGTTAGGATACTGCACCATAGTTTGCACATCAATCGGGGCAACTCCCTACATGCTGGTTTATGGTACTAAAGTTGTCATCCCAGCCGAGGTAGAGATTCCTTCTCTAAGAATCATACAGGAAGTTGAACTTAACAATGTAGAATAGATAAGGAGCCGCTACGAACAATTGGACTTTATCGATGGAAAAAGGACGAACATAGTATGTCACGGTTAGTTTTATAAAAAAAGAATGTCCAAAGCTTTCAACAAAAGGGTCAAACCAAGACAATTAGCACTATGACAACTGGTGTTGAAGAAGATCTTCCCACATCAAGATTAAGCCAAAGGGAAATTCTCTCCCAAATGGAAAAGTCCTTACATGGTTCACAGGGTGCTGACGGGAGGAGCACCCATACTTGCATAAATGGACAGAGAAATTTGGCCAAAACCAATCAATTCAGATGCAGTCAAGAGATACTATGCTTAGACTATTTATATTTCCTCATCTGATGTAATTGAACTACGCTTGACCTGATTCCCGTTTAAGAGGGGATACGTAGGCAACACTATGGGTTCAGTCATATCATAATAAAATTTCCATTTTCCCCAAGATCAGAAACAGACCCTCAAAATTCTGAGCAAGCCCATCCAACGCCAACATATGTCAAACGGTTAGAAGTCGGTTAAGAAACTAGGGCAGAATTTTGAGAAGGATTCTCAAAATTCAGAAGAAGGTTCAACAAGTCTAGTTACTCGCAAATGGCCGAAGGATCATCTACCAATATGGGGCAGAATTTTGAGGAGGACCCTCAAAATTCTAACATGAGAAAGTTGCAATGTCTTTGAAATGTGTTATAGTCACTAGTTCATCTAAAATTACTTAATATTTCAATATGTTTCTAAATAACTCTATTTTAATCAATGGTTGCATATTTTCGAAAACTCTATTTTCGTACAGTCAGGTGTTACCCAGGAAACTCTAACGAGGCCTCCAGAATAGAGCATAGCAAGGCCATCAGACAAAGGCACGAACCAACCTTCCCTTACTGAACTTACAATTTTTCTTTGAGCGCATTCATATCTACGTAGCGATATCATTCGCAAACATATATATACAAAGCAAAATCACTATCGAACGAGCCACCAGACACTGAACATATCCACAACTAAGAAACATTCTACCCTTATTTGCTATTTGTTCTTTGAATGGGACTAATCCCTGTCCTGCATCCTGCATGAGGATAATCCTTGCCTCCATACTTGCATGAGGCTAATCCCTCCCTCCATTTCTGTATGAGGCTAATCCTTGCCTACGTACTTGCATGAGGCTAATCCCTACCTCTGTATCTACATGAGGCTAATCCCTGCGTCCATATCTGCATGAGGCTAATCCCTACCTCTACATGTTTGCATGAGGCTAATCCTCGCCTCCATGTTTGCATGAGGCTAATCCTTGCCTCCCTATTTGCATGAGGCTAATCCCTACCTACATACTTACATGAGGCTAATCCCTACCTCCATATTTGCATGGAGTTAATCCTTGCCTCCATGTTTGCATGAAGCTAATCCTTGCCTCCATATTTGCATGAGGATAATCCCTACCTCTATAGTTTCACGAGGCTAATCCCTACCTCCATACTTGCACGAAGCTAATCCTTGCCTCCATACTTGTATGAGGCTAATCCCTGCCTCCATACTTGCATGAGGCTAATCCCTGCCTCCGTATTTGCATGAGGCTAATCCTTGCCTCCATGTTTGCATGAGGCTAATCCTTGCCTCCATACTTGCATGAGGCTAATCTTGACTCCATATTTGCATGAGACTAATCTTTTCTTACTTACTTGCATGAGGCTAATCCTTGCCTCCACATTTGTATGAGGCTAATCCATATCTCCCTAATTGCATGAGGCTAATCCTTGACTCCATATTTGTATGAGGCTAATCCTTGACTCCATATTTGTATGAGGCTAATCCTTGCCTCCATATTTGCATGGGGCTAATCCTTGCCTCCACACTTGCATGGGACCAAGCCTTGTCCCTCCTTGCAAAATATCGCTCTATTCCGGTACTGTCTATTTGCTTTTCTATCGGGCTAAGCTCTGCCCTTAATTTCACAAGACTAAGCCTTGTCTTGTTAACATCATATTATTGCATCTCATAGGCTGAAATATCACCAATCTATCCAAAGGCATCATAGTCTAAATGCATCATCCTCATAGCCGGAAGACACCATGCCATGGTCTAAGGACCTCTCAAATTTGCATTTCATTATTCAAAGGCGTCATGGTTTGGAGGCACCATCTTCATGGCTCGAGAACATCATTTCATGGCTTGCGAATCCCTGACTGGACAATTCATGGCCCAGGACATCATGGCTTGAGGACGTCATCCTTAACCGTCCGAAGACAACTTTCATGGTCCAAAGGCAATCTGCATCATGTTTAAATTTTCACACAAATACATGTTTGTAGCATCTCTTTATCTGTAGGTGACCGGTAAGCAACCACTATCCCAGTAGGAGCAACCTCGCTCAAGTTCCTTCAACTATCTCAAACTTGACCATTCATCATAACCACTTATCCCGAAATCTCGTGTCCGTTTTTGTAATTACTTCATCAGTATATTTCGTCGATGGATCTAGAACTACACATGGCCTGATTACTGTAAAACCAAGGATATGTAAGCAGCTCAAAGGCTGGAGTCCGGCCTCTATCTTTCAAAGCATCCCATCCGATCAAAATTGGCCATCATTTCTTTACCTGAAGCTCTTTAATCCTTCCCGGGTAAAGAGGGGCAGTTGTTGATACCCAATTTTTCCCTATAACATTTTCAAAACTATGCCTTGGTATTAATTAGTATTTTTCATACAATTTATGCATTTTAAAAATATTTTAATTAATTTATCCTAGCATTTTATGTACAAAACAATCACTGATTGCATCACAAATAGTTTTATAAAAAACATTTGTGGCTTAATTTTACCATCTGCATTTGTATTAAGTTTTAATTATTGCACAAATAGCCACATTTATTGTAACGAACCGACCAGTTGTTTTGAACTTTTGCACTTTGCTTACCAGTTCTTGGACATGACTAACCCCGTGTGATATATTATGACTTATTTAGATCTTTGGTTTTTGTTTCCAGGATGATCAGAATGAATTTGGAAGAACAGTTCTCAGGTTAAAGCTTAAAATTTTTAAAGGTTTGACCAAGTTTTGACTTGTTAGCATATGATCTCGGATTGGAATTTTTATAATTTGGTTGTCTTCGTTAGATGATTTGGGACTTAGGAGCATGATCAGAATGTGTTTTAGAGGTTCGGAGTAGATTTAGGTTTGAATTGGCGAAATTAGAATTTTGGCATTTTCCGGTTGATAGGTGAGATTTTGATATAGGGGTCGAAATAGAATTCCAGAAATTTGAGTAGGTCTGTTGTGTCATTTGTGACATGTGTGCAAAATTTCATGTCATTCGGATGAGGTTTGATAGACTTTGTTCGAATTTGGAATTCAGAAGTTTTGGAATTCTTAGGCTTGAATCCGAGGGTGATTCGATATTTTGATGTTGTTTTGAGCGTTCCGAAGAGTGGAACAAGTTTTAATGATGTTTTAGGATTGGTTGGCATGTTTGGTTGAGGTTCCGGAGGCCTCGGGTGAGTTTTGGGTTGGTTCCGGACCATTTCTAAGTTATTTTTAGCTGCTGGCTTTTGGCTACAGTAGTGTCCTATGCAATCGCGGGGAATTGGACGCGATCGCGATGAGTAAAATGTGAAAAACATGTAAGTGCTTCGCGATCGCATAGAGTAAATATTCTGCTGCACTTATCCAACTTTGGAAACTTATATCTCATAATCTATAAGGAATTTGGAGATGATCCAAAAATGAAAGTTGTAGACCTTTGTGTCTAGCTTTCAGAAATATAAATAATTAGAATTTTAATTTGTGTACAAAAAGTTATGGTGGTTATAGGCTGTCCGAGAAGGGTTTAGATATCTCTAATGTACAGGATAACTTTGGACGATTATATCTCGCAATATATAAAGAATAAGAAAATGAACAACATATGAAAATATAGCCCTTGGTGTCTAGTTTTCAGAACATCAAACCATTTGTCATTTGGAGTTTTGTGCAAAAGGTTATGACCATTACACTGGAGGTTGTCCGGAAAAGCTGAGAACTTGTTCTTCGTGATCGCGAAGCATTGTCCGCGATTGCGAAGGACAAATTTTGGGCTGAGAAAAGTTCTACTTTGCAAATGCAAAGCATTTTTCGTGATCGCAAAGAGTATATACCTAGGCAAAATGTTTTAAAGACCTGTTCCGCGACTTTGAACCCTTTTTACACCATTTTTGAACGGGAAAAGAGCTTGGAGGCGATTTTGAAGAGAGGAAATCATTGTTCTTCATTGAGGTAAGGATTTTGGACCCAAAAACTTGATTATTTGTGATTAAGGAACGAAAATATCAGTGTAAATTCATGAAAATCAGTAGAAAAGGTGGAGTTAGAGCTTAAAACCTTCTAGGGTTGATTTGAAGGATCAAATGAACTCCGATTTTCGAGTTCTTTATATGTACGGACTCGTGAGAAGATGAAGAACATTTTGGTATAAAGTTTTTCCAGTTCCAGGATGCGGGATCGGGGGTCGGGTTTTGACCAATTTCGAGTTTTGTGCTTAAAATCGATATTTTTCAATTAGAATTCATTCGTTTAGCATAATTTAATGATAAAAATTTGAACTTGGTAGATTTGGAGCACTCAGAAGTCATTTAGATAGGCAAGCTATTGCAGAGTAGCTTTTCGGGCTAGTTAGAGGTGAATAATGATTTTAAATGTTGTCCTAAGGGTATGAAATCCCGGAATTTCGTAGCGTACAACTATGTTGAGGTGACTTACACGCTAGATGACGAGCGTGGGTAGAGCACCGTTGGGGATTGTGACTTAGTCCATCCCGAATAATTATTTTACTGCGTATTTGATAGTTAATTATTTGATATTATTATATTTTGAGCTAAATTCCATATGTGGGCTTCGTGCCAGCTGTTTGAACTCTTAGAGGATTTTTAAATGATATCTTTCTCACTGATTGATTTCATACGGGTGCTGAGTCATACTATATTTTTACTATTTTTAAAGAGTCAGCTGTATTATTCTATTTTAAACACATTAAATGATATTTTCAAAGGTATTTGAGTTGAGCTTCATATTTTACTGTGGTCCGAGGGGTTTATAAGATCCTAACTGAGTAAGGTTGAGGACCTGTGTTATGAGGATATATTTGGATCGTGCTGCACACTGCAACAGTGATACATTGATTGTGATAATGAGGACGAGGGCCTGAGATTTGTACGCCACGAAGTGGCTTGAGATTTATATGAGGCCGAGAGCCTGTTTATGATGCCATGAGATGGCTTGATTATTCGTTTCGGCCGTAATGGGCCCCTCCCGAAGTCTGTACACCCCCCGTGAGCGCGGGTACTCATTATGATATAAGATATAGCCCGAAGGGCTGGTATTGTTCTATGACATTTGCCCGAGGGGCTGATTCTGCTATTACTATGCCCGAGGGGCAGTTATTATGTGTTTACTCTTCCGTTGTTTTCCTGTATATTGTTTAACTATTTGGAAGATCTTTATGAGATTTCACTATTTAATTATAATTATTGATTTGTTATGCCTCTTGTAGCTTATTGTTATGCCTTACGTGGATTTATATTAGTCAGACTTTATTTATTTTTATTACTCACTGAGTTGGTAGTACTCACTATACTCCCTGCATCGTGTGTGCAGATTCAAGTATTTCTGAATCCAGTAGCGGGTTGGTTGTTTAGAGGAAGAGTCATCGGAGTTTATCAAGGTAGTTGCCCGACGTTCGCAGCACTGCTTTTCTCCCTCTCAATTTCACTAGACTGTATCTAGTACATTTTAGACTCTTGTTGTATTCAGACCTTAGTAGATGATCATGATACCCCAATGTCGGGTTGTGTTGGGTTTATTTTCTGCAAATTATATTGTTAACTGCTTATTTTTGAGATTTTATCATGTTTACGACTTAATACTTATTATGTTACTAATTAAGATTGGAAATGGGAATGTGTCAGCTGGCCTTGTCTTCATGAGAGGCGCCATCACGACCAGGTCCGGCTTTAGGGTTATAACAAGTTGGTATCAGAGCCTAGGTTACATAGGTCTCACGAGTTTTGAGCAGGTTTAGTAGAGTCTCGTGGATCGGTACGGAGACGTCTGTATTTATCCTCGAGAGGTTGCAGAACCTTTAGGAATAACTTCATATTCTTTGAATTCCTATCGTGCGTCCTTGATTCTGCTTGAAATGTAACTCTTTGGATTCCTTCCATGCATTCGTATACGCGTATGAGCGCTCAATATCAGATGTTCATCAATGGCTTGTGATTCCCTGATCGAGGGGAAAGATGTGATCTCTGTGTGTTGATGTTAGGCCAGTTTGGAAAACTTGAGGCCGTATTTTCACCTATAGCCCTAGCACCAAGGTGCTAACTATGTGAGCTGTGTTTTTGAACTTATATATTCAATAGTGTCCCTATTAGTAGAAGTGATGGCTGGATGGCTATGCGATGCGTATGTTATGACTGCGAGATGTGATCATATAATTTGGAAGCAACAAGAAGGGTCTGTTGGAGGATAGATGAACTATTGGGTATTTGATTTCCATTGTGATTGGATGTGTAGCCCCGAGTTATGGGTGCGTGAAGAATCTTTTTATGTCTCCTAGTTGGGAGTGAAGTAAATTTCATGTTGCGGTATGGGTTCAGACTCAGGAAAACTAAGTCACTACAAAAAAACGTAGTTATTACGGCGGTTATTTTGACATATGATGGTGGTTTCAAACCGCCGTAATACACATTAACGGCGGATTTTAAAAGCGCCACAATCCCGTCCACCAAAATTATATTATGGCAGTTCTGGGCTAACCGCCGTAATCATGTATGGAAACCGCCATATTTTGTTGGGGTTAATGCGGCATTTTAGGTCAGCGTATTCTGGCGGTTTTAAATCGCCATAGTGACATTGGGAAAACTGATACATTAAATCCAGTATCCATTCAGAATTTTTTTTTTCACATTTACAATTCTAATTATTGAATGCTATGCTTTGAAAATTCTATAACACTTCATAATCATTTTAATTAAACCAATATAGAAGATTAAATAAGAAAAATATTCACTATATAAAAAATAAGTATACCAAAATTACATCATCAAAATATTAATGCTTCAAATTGTATTTTAACATTAACATCCAAAAGATTCATAGTTGAACCTACAAAATAATCACTAATTTGCACTTGAACGATCATCATTGTTACTTTCATCTAAAGATCTTCTTGGTTCAACTGTTGATGGTTCACCACTTTCTAAATTTGGTGCCTGAAAAAAAAATACAGCCAATAAGCAAACTAAAATTTTAAGCTGGAGATGGGGTAGAAGGAGAGTGAACAATCTGGTGTTTTATTTCCACCTCCATTTTTCTGCTTATTCCTATTTTTGTGGTATATTTTTCTCTTAATGGTATGGTGTTTCCTAGTCTCAATTGATACCATTGAGAATGCAGTAAAGGAAATAAGTAAAAAGAACTGTTAGAAGAGGAATGTTTCTACTCCAGGTGGTTACTATATTGGAATTTGGAAGTAGTGAAATACCGAAATGAGGTGGTTTAGCTAAACATTTAATGTAGCAAGAGAACTTTTACCTGTGGTGAAGGTTCGTCAAGATTTCTGCTCTTTGACTTCGAATTTCTTCAATTCTTTCCTACAGAATTTGAAGAAGCATAAGTTAAGCAATAGATCAAATGTCATTTAGCTTTCTCATTATTATTATCACTATAAGGTTAATTACAAAGTAGCTTTCCGAAACATCCTCATCTGCTATACTTTTTATTTGTGGAAAATTGAATAAGTAATAAAATTATGGAAGTTTAGCTAGTTATACTACAGTATGGGGTCTTTTATATCTTGATTGGTCCTACATTTCAAGGCTATGGATTTTACTCAGAAAGCAATAAAACTTTGATTCTATTGGTCGACAGAAGTGACTTGTTGCAACTCTCCATCTGCTTCTTTTGATATGCTATAATATGAATGAGCATATTCCAAATTAAACAGTAAACAACACCAATAATTCAGCAACTTTCTTTTTTTTAGAGATGTCCTAATGAATCCAAAAAGACCTGACAGAAGATGAAACTCAACTACTCAGTCGTGGTCCAAATTTATTCATATGCTATAATATGATCTTGCACATGATTTCTGAAAAAAGTACAATTCAAATGACAGTGAACTACAGCCAAAAGCTACTTCTTTTATATTAGGCTGCATTCAAATAGCAGAGGAAAAATTAGTTATTAAAATTTTAGCATACTTATTATCTATAATTAGAAAACTAAAAGTATAGAAAGAAGAGACGAACCTCCAATCAACTGTTTCGTCTATCTCTTCATCTCTAAAGCTAAGTCTAGTAGACTGGAGCAAATTAGGCATAAGATCTTTCACATATGGATAAAAGCCAAATCCGAAACAAGTAAGAAGTTACTCCCATGCCTTCCACATAAATAGAGGACACATTATATTGGAGCACTTAGGTACAAGAAAATTAAGTAAACTTTATTTTCTTCAAATGGTTTGGATCATACGTACTCGTTGAAGGGTGACTTTCAAACTATGATCATCCTCCGCCAAATACCATCGCACAGACAAGAGAAGGGCCACGACCTTACATACATGAAAATTCTCAATAAAATTAGTTATAGAGGCAAACTATAATTACCTTGATAGACCTTAAATGCTACAGATTTGAGTCTGTAATGACTGCCCCGGAACAAGTGAAGATCTCTCTTTGACTGATTTCAATTGATTTTTAACCCTATTTTGCTTCGGCATGTCGAAAACTGAACATCACATTATAAATATGATATCGACACACACTTGTACAGAAAAAGCAAAGATGAAAGGCTAGAATCACAGTAAAAAAGAAAGCATTAGGTGTACTGACCAAGAGAAGATAATGCAAATATAACTTCTGTTAGAATCCTCATAGAATTATTAGAGTATATGCTTTCTTTTAGTATACCTAATACCTAAAAAATAATATTGTTATGGGCTCGCCATTTATGCCCCAAGACCAAGAATCAAAACCTCTCTATGTACTACTAGTATCAATCTCTACATACATAAAAGCATATAAAGCAAAACAAGAAAACCTTGATACTAAACCAGTCTAAGCTTCAACTCAAAAATAATTTAAACTTAATTAATGAAAGAAAGTAATTAGATGCAAGAACACAAAGCAAGTCAAGAACAAAAAAGGACATAACTATAATCTAAACTAATTTGAAACGAAAATATATCAAGATGCTTCAAAAACCTGACATTTTTCATGTGCCGATTATGCAGAAAATATATCAAGATACTTAATGTCACTTAGCAAGTGTAGAAATTCATCTTGTAAAAAAATTAATATGTACACCTAATGACAAGTTGCAAAATTAGAGGATTCCTCATAGTATACATTTAGTTACAGAGATCACTTGCAGAAAATATATCAATATACTTTGGTGATTTAAAGAGAAAATGGAATAAAACTGAAACAATTAACAAGCCCAAATATAATATTTAGGTTAATAAAATTGATTAACAAACTCTATGACTAATTTAAACTGATAAGAGGTTACTCAACACTAAGAAAGAATCAATCTACCTTCAAAAACAGAAATCTGCTCTAAAGGAAGGACAAAATTAAACTGAAACGAGCTATATCTATCAAATATTTTTCTATCGACATCGATTCCAATAGCTTCACCCGCAGTTTTTGATCCCTTAGCTACCTATCAAGCCCATATATAATATTTAGGTTAATATTAGTAAGAACAACAACTTAAAATATCAAAACTAAGTGCATACAAGCGAA
The DNA here is from genome assembly GCA_026770625.1 of Nicotiana glauca. Classification (NCBI taxonomy): domain Eukaryota; kingdom Viridiplantae; phylum Streptophyta; class Magnoliopsida; order Solanales; family Solanaceae; genus Nicotiana; species Nicotiana glauca. Next base: position 67,128 of record MU711778.1, on the reverse strand, counting down.
AATCATACAAAGCAGCAAAAAAATTGAAGAAATAGCAAACTAATTTAACAGAAAATAACAAAAAAAAAGACTAAAAATAAAAGAAAGAAGTAATGAAACCATTAGAACAGTAGTGTTTTCTAATAATAGCAAACATCCTTCTATTGTTCTTTTTTCTAGTAATAGATTACTATTTTTATGTTATCTATTCAATTGACTGAATAAATAATAGATTATCGGACTGAGGAAAAAAATAGAATAGAATTGGGGAAATCGCTACACTTCCAAACACGCATGAATCCTAATAAAGAGAAAATAACTTTTGGTACTAAATATACATTATTACCTGAAGATTATTGAAGCCGATACACAAATTTTATGTACTTTTTGAGATTTGAATCTCAATTCTTCTAGCTAGAGAAACAGATAGGAAAAATAGACGAATCTGAAGTTAGAAAATTTGGAGTTCGCCGCCTATTGAGGAAAATAGACGGAATGGGGGGAAAGAATTGGGAAATAGAACGAATGGAGGAAAAGAATTGGAGAAATAGAACGAAAGGGGTGGGGGGAATTGGGGGAAGAGATATGAGGGAATTGGAATACTCTGGAGGGAGTCTCAATTATAAGGGGGGAAATACTAAAACCTATTGAGGGAGTAATTAAATTGATTAATTGTGGCAGTTCTAAGCGCCGCAATATGAAATAATCGCCCTTATACAAAAATTTTGATCCGGCGGCTGTTGGAACGCCATTTTTTATTTTCTTTTGTGGCGGTTATTTGGAACTGCTGCAATATAACCGCCACAATAATTTCCATTTTTTGTAGTGAGTGATTGTGTAATGTGTATGACGATGGGAGATATACAGAAATGTTAATTTGAAGCGAAGCAGGTGGGTTATCTCCTGCGGAGTGTTCTGAAATTGTGCGATCCTTATGTTGTCTATTAGAAGATCTCATTTACAAGTTAAATATACGTGTTGAAATTTAAATTTTGGGTCGCTCAAGAGAGTGAATTTAGCTACTACAAGGGTGAATGCAAGATTTGCAGAAGATATGAAGTACCAGATGGTCTCTGTTCCATGAGCTTATAAAGGATTGAGTTAATCTCACTATGGCAATATGGCAGCAATAAAGTATATACGTATAAGTTATTGTGTGTGTTTTTATCTATGGCTTCGAGCCAAGTGGGGAAGTTTGCTATTGATTAGTTGATTGCATGATAATGTGCTATGTTGTTTATGGTTTGAGGCGTGCTGATGAATCAGTTTTGGTTTGCGGAGATTGAGCCCGAGGATGGCTCGAGTAAAGGAAAATTTTCGACTAAGGTAAGGTATATGTTGCAGTGTTAGAAGTGCCAATGAGGCACTGGTTGTTCGGTTCTGTTGATCGAGTTAATTGCGGTTCGAGTAGAGTGGATGACTCACAGGAATGGTTCTAATGTGCTTAAGATTTTGCATGTAATAATTGGGGATTTTCAGGTTGTATTTTTGGCAAGAAAGGGAGGTTTGCATTTGGAGGGTGTCAAGATTTGTGGTTTTCCTATATCAATTATGGGCTTCTATATAGCAGTATTAGGAAGGTGAAGGTAATGGTTCAGAATTTGTAGAATGTCTCTTCAGGGTAAGTATTTCGAATATGGTGTTTGCGAGAATATCTAAGAAATTATCCAGCGGCTTGTGAGCCTTAGACTGTGTGGTATTATGCTTGGGTCTCGTGTGGTGAGTTTGGGTTGAGGAATTTTGATGCTATAGCAAGAAGGAGTATTAAGTTGAAGGTAAAATCAGAGGAACTCGGATAAATGGGGTAGCTTGGTAATAGGTCGAATCGGTATGGTAAGAATATGATTAGTTCTTTGGGGGCTTACGAGGTAATGAGTTTCTACAGGTGTTTTGCGGCAATGCTCTTAGGTTTTAGTGGCCTGCATAGCATGGTTGAGTTAAAAGGATTCTGTCATGTCAGGTTTGGTTTTGTGCAAAAGGGAGACAAAGAGTTCTTGATAGTTTCTACCACGGTTAAAGTTGTATATTTTCGGCGAGTGTGAGAAGCATAGGATGTGTAGTAATTTTTCTTCTAGGTGGGATCAATGGAAAGTTCTTGACTAGTTAAATACGTAGATGTATGTGGCTCGAAAGAGAGATGAAGTTCTCATGTTATCCTAAGATGGTATGGTATATGCGGTATGTTGTAGAGGATTGAGATTTGCGTGTGTAAGGTTACGGTTCAATTCGGAACGGAAGGTCATAAAATTCTTAGGCAGCACGGGCAGTTTCAGATAATTAGAGAAGTAAGATTCAGATGATTAAGGAAATTATCTTGAGATGATTAAGGAAATGGTATTGCTAATTGGGGTGATTTGACGCGGGAATATGTTTCAGGAAAAGGCAATGTGATTAAGTTGATGGTACTTCGGTAGTATTGCAGCACCTTCTGGTTAAGTCGACTGCTGATGTTTGAGTTTTCTTAGTGGTACGGGAGAATCATAAGAGTATCTCTCGTGGGAATTATTGGGTATTAGAGGTGTGTTGTATACTCGAACGGTGGAATTGGGATCAGATATGGTGATTCGTGTGTTGTACGGAGTTGGAGACTAGGAGTTCTCATATTCAGGCTATGTTGTGGTTGTGGGTCGCGTGCATTGGTACTGAGTAGAGACTATTGGAGTTTAGAGGCCCGAATGGATCTTCTGTTGCTAGGTATATTAGATTTTAATGTAATATTGGGTATGGAGTGGTTGTCTTCATGTCATGTTATTCTGGACTTGTGCGTTAAGCCGACATAACTAACGAATTTGATGTTCGTAGTAGGGTGGTTTTATATTTCGAAGACCCAGTGGATGGCTGGGAAGGATTGTCTTTCTTATTTGGGCTTTCGTGATGGATGTCAGTGTAAAGACTTCTACCATGATTCAGTTCCGGTGGTGAGGGATTTTCTGGATGTGTTTCCTGCTGCCGGGCACGTTGCCGGACAGGTTATCGATTTCGATATTGATTTTGTGCTGGGCATCGTATCATATGGCACCGATGAAGTTAAAGGAGTCGAAGGAGCAGCTTTAGAAACTCCTTGATAAGGGGTTCATAGTAGGGCAATATGGAGATATGTTCTACATCGAGTCGGCTTGGCTGACTCCGAGTTGTATTGTTGAGGGTTGTGTTGATTTGATTGTTATTGATCTTGTTAGTAATCTATGGATATCTATGAATTATCTTTCCATAGTGCAAGGCATTGGAATTTGTTGGATATAGGCACAGGTGGTGCGATTTTATTGGGGTCTCTCAGTGGAATTGAGCGGGAAGAGTATTGGGTGTTGCTCGGTGAATGGCGTATCGGTTATTTCCTTTCGGGTTTGTGTAATGTTATGTCAATTGCTTCGCCGTGTTTATGATGATTTTCTTTGGTTCTAGACATGAAATTGCGTGCGGTTGTCAATTTTGAGCATAATGACTTGAGATATTCATGTGGACCAGTGTTGGATAGGGTCGCGCATTGCAGCGAAGTTATGTGGGGGTATGACCCTTCGAGTTAGATTGGTGTGTTCTATTTCTATGATGTGTGACGCGTTCTCAACATTGTGTGTGGTGGTACTGGTGAGCTTGTGGCGCAGCTCTCTTATTTGAGTCATTTTCACGATTTGAGTATGTTCATGTTGTTGCTTATTGATGCACGGGTTGCACGAGTTGCAGCTTTAGATCGTATTGATGTGTCATATCACCATAGTATCTATGTTGGATTATATGAGATCGTTGGGATCTAGAATGAATACAAACGTATTCGGTTTCAGTATGGTACTTGCTGACAGGAAGAGAGCTCCATGATTGGTTGATCTGAGGAATGGTTATGACTTTTTGCATGTTTTATTCATCATTGGCGGTATACAAAAGTGTTAGAATGAGACTTTATTTGATAAGAGGTTTATGATCAATATTTGGTTGTTCTGAGCAACTGTTGTGATCAGAAGTTATCGCTACAAGAGTTTGAGCTATGTGGTATATCATGTAATTGCATTCGAAGTTGGAGATATGGCTTGTTACAACTTGTTCGGGCTTATTCAGAGTATACATGTGAGATTCTAATCTTGTAGATGATTTTGAGAAGTGGAAATCTGGTTCTAAGGTTTATGGGCGAGGTTGCATTACGAAATTTCAGTTATATTGTGTTATCGGACCTATATGAGATAGGGTGACGTGGGATCACCCACAGTTATATGTACGGTAAGGTTACACAGCGATTTGATGGTTTACGAAACAACTCTGGGCACGTTCGAGGATGAACGTATGTTTAAGTGGGGGAGGATGTAACGACCCGACAGATCATTTTGAGCTTCTGCACTTTTCTCGCAAGTTCTTGGGCATGAGTAGCCCCGTGTAATGTATTATGACTTATTTAAATCGTCGGTTTTGGTTTCCAGGATGATTGGAATGAGTATGGAATAACAGTTCTCAGTTTGAAGCTTAAAATTTTGAAAGGTTTGACCAAGTTTTGACTTGTTAGCATATGATCTCGGATTGAAATTTTTATGATTTGGTTGGCTCCGTTAGGTGATTTGGGACTTAGGAGCGTGATCGGAATGTGTTTTGGAGGTCCAGAGTAGATTTAGGCTTGAATTGGCGAAATTGGAATTTTGGCGTTTTTCGGTTGATAGGTGAGATTTTGATATAGGGGTCGGAATGGAATTTTAGAAATTGGAGTAGGTCTGTTGTGTCATTTGTGACGTGTGTGCAAAATTTCAGGTCATTCGGATGAGGTTTGATAGATTTTTTGATCGAATTTGGAATTCGGAAGTTTTAGAATTCTTAGGCTTAAATCCTAGGGTGATTCGATATTTTGATGTTGTTTTGAGCATTCCAATGGGTGGAAAAAGTTTGAATGATGTTTTAGGATTGGTTTCCATGTTTGGTTGAGATCCCGGGGACCTTGGGTGAGTTTCGGGATGGTTCCAGACCAATTCTAAGCTATTTTTAGCTGCTTGTTTTTGGCTATAGCAGTGTTCTACACGATCGCCGGGAATTGGACGTGATCGCGATGAGTAAAATGCGAAAAAAATGTAAGTGCTTCGTGATCGCGGATGAACCTCCGCGATCGCATAGAGTAAATATTCTGCTGCACTGATCCAACTTTAGAAGCTTATATCTCATAATCTATAAGGAATTTGGAGATGATCCAAATATGAAATTGTAGCTCTTTGTGTCTAGTTTTCCTAAATGTAAATTAATTAGAATTTTAATTTGTGTACAAAAAGGTATGGTGATTAAACTATAGGTTGTCCAGAAAGGGTTTAGAAACCTCTAATGCACAGGGCTGACTTTGGAGGCTTATATCTAGCAATACATAATGAGTCAGGAAATAAGCAATATATGAAATTATAGCCCTTGTGTCTAGTTTTAAGAATATCAAACCATTTATTATTTGGAGTTGTGTGGCAAAAAGCTATGACCATTACACTGGAGGCTGTCCGGAAGAGCTGGGAACTTGTTCTTCGCGATCGTGAAGCATTGTCCGCGATCGCGAAGGGAAAATTTTGGGCAAAGAAAAGTTCTGCTTAGCGATCGCAAAGCATTTTCCGTGATCGCGAAGAGTATATACCTGGGCAAAATATTTTAAAGACCTGTTCCGTGACTTTGGACCCTTTTTACACCATTTTTGAACAGGAAAAGAGCATGTAGGCGATTTTGAAGAGAGAAAATCATTGTTCTTCATTGAGGTAAGGATTTTGTACCCAAAAACTTGATTATTTGTGATTAAGGAATGAAAATATCAGTGTAAATTCATGAAAATCAGTAGAAAAATGTGGAGTTAGGGCTTGAGATTATGAGACCTTCTAGGGATGATTTGAAGGGTCAAACGAACTCCGATTTTCGAGTTCTTTATATGTATGGACTCGTGAGAAGATGAACAACATTTTGGTATAAAGTTTGTCTAGTTCTGGACGTGGGCCTGGGGTCGGATTTTGACCGATTTCGGATTTTGTGCTTAAAATCGATATTTTTCAATTGGAATTCATTCGTTTAGCATAATTTAATGATAAAATCTGAACTTGGTAGATTTGGAGCACTCAGAAGTCGTTTCTAGAGGCAATCATGTTGCAGAGTAGCTTTTCGGGCTATTTCGAGGTGAGTAATAATTTTAAATGCTGTCGTGAGGGTGTAAAACCCCGGAATTTCATAGCGTACAGCTATGTTGAGGTGACTTACATTCTTGATGACGAGCGTGGGGTGGAGCACCACTAGGGATTGTGACTTAGTCCATCCCGAATGATTATTTTACTGCATATTTGATAGTTAATTGCTTGATATTATTATATTTTGGGCTACATGCCATATGTGGGCTTCGTGCCAGCTGTTTGAACCCTTAGGGGATTTTTAAATGATATCTTCCTTACTGATTGATTTCATACTGGTGCTCAGTCATACTATATTTTTACTATTTTTAAAGATTCGGCTGTATTATTCTGTTTTAAACACATTAAATGATATTTTCAAAGGTATTTGAGCTGAGCTTCATATTTTACTATGGCCCGAGGGGCTTATGAGATTCTGACTGAGTAAGGCCGAGGGCCTGTGTTGTGAGGATACATTTGGATCGGGCTGCACGCCGCAGCAGTGATACATTGATTATGATAATGAGGCCGAGGGCTTGATATTTGTACGCCACGAGGTGGATTGAGATTTATATGAGGCCGAGAGCCTATTTATGATGTCACGAGATGGTTTGATTATGCGCTTGGGACGTAAGGGGCCCCTCCCGAAATCTGTACACCCCCAGTGAGCACGGGTATCAATTGTGATATGAGATATAGCCCAAGGGGCTAATATTGTTCTGTGACATTTGCCAGAGAGGCTGATTCTGCTGTTACTGTGCCCGAGGGGCAGTTATTATGTGTTTACTCTTCTGTTGTTTTCCTGCATATTGTTTAACTGTTTGGAAGATTTTTACGAGATTTCATTGTTTAATTATAATTACTGATTTGTTATACCTCTTGTAGCTTAATGTTGTGCCTTACATGGATTTATATTACTTAGTCTTCATTTATTTTTATTACTCAGTGAGTTGGAAATGCTCATTTTACTCCCTGCACCTCATGTGCAGATTCAGGTATTTCTGAACCTGGTAGAAGGTTAGTTGCTCAGAGGCAGAGTCATCAGATTTTAGCAAGGTAGTTGCTCGCCGTTCGCAACACTGCTTTTCTCCCTCTCAATTTCACTAGACTGTATCTAGTACATTTTAGACTCTTGTTGTATTCGGACCTTAGTAGATGCTCATGACTAGTGACACCATGATGTAGGACTGTGTTGGATTTGTTTTTCGCAAATTATATTGGTAACTGCTTAATTTTGAGATTTTTATCTTGTTTACGACTTAATACTTATTATGTTACTACTTGAGATTGGAAATGGGAATGTGTCGGCTGGCCTTGTCTTCACGAGAGACGACATCACGACCAAATCCGGGTTTAGGGTCGTGACATTTGTATTTTTAGGATGCAATTGTAATTACTTTGCAATTATAGCCTAAGCATGCATTATTACATTATTTTACCAGAAAATATCTTCTTCTATTTTTAAAATATTAAGTAATTATTTTAAAATATTTTCAGGCATGAAAATCATTTTTTACAACCTACTAGTTATTTTTAAAAAATTATTTTATCAATTAAGTTGGCATTTAATAAATGACCCTCTTATTTTCGGATTTTAGCCTAAATTAGACACTCCCCCACCCCCACCCCCACCCCCAATCCCAATTAAATCTAAAACCATCCCAAATCTAACCAGCCCAAACCTAAGACCTTTTCCCGGCACCAAACCCTTTCAATCTTGGTCGTTGATCACAGAGATCAACAGCCGCCATCACCCATTTCCTTTTTTAATTCAAACCCTAGGCATTTGCTTACACTCGCCGCCCCTGAAACCCTATCCTCTCCAATTCTTTCTGAAATCAAACTTAACTCTATCCGCCGCCACCTAGAACCAACCTTAATCCCCTTGATTCCTACCCGATCTATGGCTTTCTATGGTTGTACGAGGCCTCTACTTGCTTCATATTTCCCCTGGTTGCTCGATTGTGTGGTTTCGTGGAAGGACCTCGAATAGATCTGGTCCATATCTCATTCAAAACTCTTCAAAGAACCTGTCTATGATCTGTGAGTGCTTTCTATCAAAGTTTCATGGCTCAAATCTTTGACTCAAGGGCCAGATTCGCTTTACCCTCTCTTTTTCTTCGAAACTTAGCATTTGGACTTGAATCCGTCCAGATACTTGTAGATCTGGAGCGATTTGAGTTCATCATTGCTCCTTTTCCTTAAGGCTCCTTTATTTCTCTATTGATTAATCGAATTTTGAACATTTTGTTATATTAGGATTTTTTTCTTGTTGTTTGTTTGTCGAACCTCTGGGTATTTGAAGTATTTTAAATTTCCATTGCTATTCTTTTAGGTTCTTTTACTTGTCTACTACTAACCAATTTTTAAATACTACACTACTTCAGGTTTTAATTTATATGATTTCTGTTTGTTCAAACCTCTTTGTGTTGAAATACTTTCAAGTTTTCGGTGATTGTTTTCCTTCTTTGAGTATTTTCAAATTAGGGTTTTGAACTATTTTCTGTCTAAATTCTCTGTGTTCCTAAAAGTTTTACTCAACCTATTTCGTTTATAAGAGTTGATATGTTCTTTCAAGAATTGTTGAGTGATTTGCTCTGTCAGAATTTCACGTGCATGATTCTTGATTATTTCCATGTTTATGACCTTAATTGGTCGTTCTTGCCTTGCTTGATTGTTGTATATCTACAAATTCTTTACGTGATTCTTTCCTTAATTAAACCCTTGATTATTTTATTTTATTTTGAAGTTCTTTATTCGGTTTGATTCGAACTCTTTTCCTTAATAAGGCCTCAAATTCTTTACTTCTTTACTCGGTCTGATTGAACCTCTTGACTTAACTAGATCATGTCATTACCGTTGGCTAATTGCCCTAAATTAAAGGCAAAAACTATGATGAACCTCTTTGTGTGATTGATTCTGAGACCTTTAATTGCTGATTATTGATTACTTTATATTATTTGCTCTACTCTTGAACTACTATATAAGCTCTTTTATTTAACTTCCAACAGACGAACATCAGTTCATCATCTACTCTTACATCTAAAAAAGCTTTTTGTTCTTCCTGCCACTTGTGATCTTCACTAGTCTAGTCGGCTGTAAGCCAAGGCTAGAAATTGCACAATACCTGTCTTACGTCTTGGGTTTTCCTTCCCTAACTGGTATGCATCCCTCTGATTAAATTTTAGAATCTAAACCTTTGTGTTTATTTACCGCCTTAGTTCATTAGTCCTGAGTTCATTCCTACTTCTGTTTACTGCTTATCTAGCATGCCTAATACACCTTGTTCAATATGTGATTAGCATGTCTCAATTTACTTGCATGTCTACTGTTTATCTAACATGCCTAAATAATTCCTTGTTAAAATATGTGATTAGCATCTCTCCACTTTACTTGCATGTTCCCCATCTTGTTTAACATGTCTTACACTGTCTTATTCCGTATGTGATTAGCCTGTTTGCCTGACTACTATTTATCTAGCATGCTTAAACTTTATTTTGTAAGTGTGTTATTAGCATGTCTACACTTGTTAATACTTTCCTAGCATGTCCATTTAAGTTCTTGCATGTTCTGCCTTACTCCTGCTAAGTTATCTAGTCTCTCTATGGTAACTCTAGTTGTGTTGTTTATGTGTCCTCAACATGTTTCTGTTGTGATCTTTGCTTCATGTTTCAATGACCTACATTATATCTAACCTATTATTTATGTAGAACCCCTTGAGAATTCTATGCACCTTGTTGTTTATGTGCTCCACTATACACTAAGGTGTATTCTATGTGTCCCCAACCCCCATCTTCTTGTGTGGAACATGTTTGCCAAGTGTTTTTGAATAATGGTTGTTCTGGGATTTGTGTTTGACTTAAACATATTTCTCATACTTTTCTCAAACTATTTTTTACCTCCAAGTTAATATTTCTCCATACTGTTTACCAAAACTCTTTCAAATCATGTCAAGCACTCTCACTTATTCTTAGCTTATTAAATCATGCCCCTCTGGTATGTGTACTGCTTAGAGCTCCCTGAGATCTCTTTGAACTCTGGCATATCAGGGTTGGCTCTTCCACACTGCACATAATCACTCTTTATTTGAGAAAGTCTGGGTGTGATCACTGCCCGGGATCCTTGAGGTTCTTAGGGAACTCTGACACACCTGGCCACAAATGTGGTAATGAATCTTGGACATTTGAGACTAGTGAAAGCCCGGTACACCAAGATTTGCTTTGGCCCTACTTTAGGCTCTCTATAGCTTAATTTATATTCTATTTATGTAATTTTTATTCAATCATTAGCATGTAATAATAAATTGTAAACATATATTTGGGTGACTAGTGAAAAGGGAAGGTGGTTGTATATTGTGGGTAAAGTAGGGTATATAACATGCCTATAGGTTTTTTTTGGTAATCTGCTAGGCAAGCGCCTAGGGATAATTTTTTTATTAATAAAAAAAAAAAATACAACAATTAGGAAAAGTAAAAATAAAGGGGACAATAGCACCGGTATTATTACCCATATAACACAAACCGGGCTAAACCTTATCTTACTAATCCTATTGACGCTTGCACACGTCGCCTACTAATAAGCATGTAAAAAATATGAACTTGAAAGGACCAAGTATTCTATGATCATCACAGAGTTTATAACATACTTTGTGATGATATTATAGATGAGAATACTAAGAAAGTGGTAGAATAAAATGTAGTACCAATTTGATTCTTGTCCTTTCTTTTCCAAACTTGTAAAATCTTCAATTTGTAAATCTTTGTCGTTATCATTCACAGTGTTCAAAATGTATTCAAAATTCATCATTTCTTTTTTGAACGGTTGGACCTCGTTGATGTAGTTGGGACATCCTGCTTTTGTTTGGAAACTCTCACTCTCATTGGAAGTCGCCTAACAATTGCTTCCTTGTTGGACCTTGTTGCAATTTTCATCCAGATAGCACCTGCTTTGCTTGTTCCAATATGTTCCTCCACAGTATTTGGTGGGGTATCTAGGTGGTGAATGCATGTGCGACAAGGAGGTTTACTTGGAATGAAATCTGGAGCATCCAACTTGTTCTTTAATTTTCTAGCCATTGAACTTTCCAAATTTTGAAGTTCATCCTTGATAACTCTTTCCCCACGATGGCTGGCAAATCGAAACTTTTGTTTAAGACCTTATTCCTGCTCTTTTTTCAAATTTGAGCAGTTGAATTTGTTTGACAAATGTGTATCTGCCAAAATTTTTGTTGCAGCTATTTCACTAACTTATACTTCATGTTCCTACACACCAGAAAATCTAGGATCTGTTGCTGCATTAGGTTTCTACTGCGCCTTCTTTTTCTTCTTTCATGTTGATGTATTTGAGTGTTGTTGTCCATGGATAGGTGTTGCTTCATATTGATTCACAGAAATGGTAGCATTTGTGTTCACATGTTGCTGCTGCCTAGTTTTATTTGGTGTTGCTACTACCATCAAGCTAGCCTTAGTTGTATTTGTTCCATTATGTGATTGCCTCGACATAGGAGTGTTCACATGTTGGTGCTGCCCAGATTAATTTGGTTGTGCCACTACCATCGCTTTAGCTTCAGGTGCATTTGTTCCATTATGTTGTTGCCTTGATAAAGTAACAGAAACTGGTGCGTTAGCTTTAAAATTGCTGCCTGACCTTAATTTTGACGAGTTGGCAGTTTTTGGCAGAGAAGGCGATCCAACTTATAGCATCTCTTGTGCTTCACTTTCTTGATCGTCGTCCTCAATTGAGTTCCCAATAAATGTAGCACCTTGGTCTACCCAAAATTTGGATTTGATTACCATTTCCCTCACACTTGTCTCAAAAATTTCGTTATTGTTTCCTGTGGATAGCACCAATTGTCCAGGATCACCACTATGCTCTCCACAAGACTAACGATTGTGATGGTACTTCAAACACTGAGGTGTTCAATGTAACCAAAGGTTGTTTAGACATATTGGTATTTAACATCATTACATTCTGAACATCTTTATTAATTTGTTCCATGTGAGGGTTAGAAAAATGCAGCTTGGGAGGACTGGACGTATGTACAGCTAGCCCGTCATCAACATTCACAATAGCAAGAGAATCTACAAGATTTGTACTACTTCGTGCACATGTACTATTTTTTGAGCCATCCTTCTGCATTTTGCTATTTTTTGGATTGCATTTTCTACTGGACACTGCCCTTATGTCAGCCATTTTATCTCCTGTAACAATTTCATGCGATTTTTGCATGAGATTACCATCAGTTCGATCATTCAAGGGAGCTGCTGCATCATGAATAGTGGACTGATCAACTACCAATTTTTTGGCTTGCTTAGAATCGTTGACCACACCAGTTGAATTCAAGACATCAGTAGTCTCCAAACTTGCATTCACACGACCATTTGCTTCAGTTGGATTTGCACCAAATTTGCCTGGGTGAAGAACTTGTCCAACAATTTTTTCCAAACTTATATTGTTCACAGCTAAATTCTCCATTTTTCCAGACGTTGCTGTTGTAGCATTTGTCCACTCCAAAGCCTCAACTCTCAGATTTTCATGGCTACCACCATTTACAACATTAGATTTGAAACCTCCTGTATTATTTACTAGCCTATCATGAGAGGTATTGGGCACTCCTCGATCAGCTAAATTAGCATAGTTCTGGACAATTGGTGCTTGCGTGTGATTAGATTTTCCAAGCTTACCCCCTGAAGAAATATTCCCAACATGTTGCAATATACCAGTGGTTCTTTTATTCTTACTAGCATTGACATCAGTAGCATTTTCAGAATGTACTGCCCCGACATAAATTTTGTCTTGCCTAGCGAGATTTTGATCACCTGGTGCCCTACTATTTGTTGCTCGATCTGCTGCACCATGCAATGCAGTTGCATTAGCTGGGATATTCATGGACAATACATTTGCAGCAGGAGCATTAGTCTTTGGAATTGTAGCAGTTGACAAAAAATTGCAGATCTATTGAGGGCCAGCTTGTCATAGGCATTTGGATTTCCAACTCCATCAGCTATTACAAATTGTTTTCCATCACCCTTTTGAATAATAGCCTATTTCTTTCCTTCATTCTGTGAATTCTCCGCTATTATTTTCTGCTCAATTTGCCCATCTCTTTTTGCATTCAAAAAATCTCTGGCGTCTCCTTTTAACTACTCAACATTACTTGACTGAAGTACTTGCATTAAATCATCCTGTCCAGCTCTTTATTCTGTCGCAACTGCATCCTCTGCCTTAGTTTTCACATTCATCAAATGACATGACATTTCATCATGTCCTTGATATTTACAAAACGTGCAAAATCTTGGTAGATTATCAAACACAATCTCCTGGTAGTGCTCAATAGTTTTCCCAGAATTTTTATCGACAACAAGAATTTTAACTCGCTTAGGATGTTTGTCTAGAAGATCCAAAAGTACTTTCACTCTAGCTGCACTTGGTCTTGTTCTATCTTGTGTTGCCTTATCTACTGCAAGGGGCTTCCCAATTGCTGAAGCAATTGACAACAATGACTTCTTAGCGAAGAAATTGGGGGCAGCATTGGAAAAGAAATCCAGACGACTGCCTTACTTGTTTCCTGATAATAGGTGAATTTGACTATAATCACGCCTTAAATAATCATATTTTTATATTGTTTTGATGGTATATATGATAACAAAATGCTCTTATTAGTGTTTTTTATGATTTATAGGTAATAGATGGCTAAGGAAGGCTAAAGAGCTATTTTGGAGTCAATACTAAAGCAAAGAGGCCAAAAATGCAAAGTCCTACTGAAGTCACATTGTACCAGCCCTTAGTGCCAGAATCATTATTCCACCGCGACCGCGGTAGAACCGCGGTGACAAGCTACTGCAGAAGATATCAGAACCAGAAGCACTGTTCTGCCGCGGTTCCACCGCGACCGCGGTAGAACCGCGGCCGTAAAGTTGAGGGACTGAAGTGTAAAAACGGGATTTTTAAGACCTAAACCCTATTTAAACTAAAAACTTCGCCCGAAAGAGGCAAGTAGTCATTGTTAGGTCATCTTGGAAGGAAAAACTATTGTGAGGGATCTTTCCCAACATCTTTCTTCTTTATTTTTGTTTTTGATGATGAATTCTGTTCTAGTTTATTTACCCATAGTTATGAGTAGCTAATTCTTTTGTCTAAGGTCTTGAT
>MU711778.1:35414-45826 GCA_026770625.1 Nicotiana glauca | reverse complement strand
AGTGGGTCTAAAGGTAGCAGTTGTTAGGTTGACTCTCTGTGGATTCGACCCTGGGCATAATACTCGGGTTTTATTTGCAACGTCCGCAGAATCCTATTTAGAGGATATACTTGGGCGTGATCATTTCCTCTCTAAGATTAAAACCTATAGTCCATGGAAAAGTTCTAAAGAAGAATTCTTCCCCCTTGGACTTCACATAACCAGTGTACTTAGATAAGAACTGGACATAATCTTCAAAGAGGTCAAATCTTACCAAAACGTGTCGGAACTCAAGCAGTCCAATACTGCACAATCCTTTAACATTGAACTGCTTTGGAATAATTTCTCGCAATAGTTGTATATCAGGTTTTCCATAAGAGAACTTAACCACAACTGCTTGATGTAAGCCCTCTTCAATCGTAAACTCATTGATCTCTTCCATAGTGAATTCAATTGTTGATTCTCCATGGACAACTTTAACAGGACAAAGATCGATTTTTGATTGCAAATTGGCAGATTTATGATTCTACAAACGTGCATCATATGAAAAATGTATTCTCTCTCCCACAGCTTGAAGCTGGGGAGAGTCTTGCACGTTCATTGCTGCAGCTAACTCACCACTGCTAGACACATGTGAATGTGTTTTTTGTTAGATAGAATGTCTATAGGGTTCATTTTGGTTCAAATGTGTTTTGTTAGATAATATGCCTATAGGGTTTTGCTTTGGTTCAAATAAGTTCTACCTGCTTTATGTTACATAATTAGACACCATGCCTATAGGGAATAAAATAACTAAGGTTCAACTTCCATTACGGCATATATTCAAATCTGTCTCTTTAGAAATCATGCCTATAGGATCTAAAATTATTTTAATTAAAACTCATGCCTATAGGATCTAAAATTAGTTTTAATTAGAGATCATGCATATATGATCTTAAATCAATTTTAATTAGAAATCATGCGTATAGGATCTAAAATCAGTTTTAGTTAGAACTTATGCCTATAGGTTCTGAATTAGTTTAATTATTTATCCTACTTGTTTCTTTAATGGTCTTCAACGTTGCGTTAATTAATATTACTAGAAAGCACGCTTATAGGAAAGAACTTCAAAATGTTTTCCTAGAATCGTGACTGCATATACACACTTAGGCAAGCCTTAGGGCGTTAAAATTGAAACTAGTTCTGTTTATGTGTGAAATTATCCAGGATTAACATGCTGTAAAAACCAGTAGAAAAATTGGTTAGGTTTCTTCCACTTTCCTTATGCATGTCCTGAATTTGTAACATTCATCTCGATACCATGTTCTTAGGATCTCTGAACTTTCTTCAAAACCTGTGTTTTAGACGTGCTGCTTGTTTGTCTATGTATATGCGGAGGTAAATGTGAGCCTTCTAACTGCCTGTCTTTATTTGCTTGTCCTATATGTTATTTGCATGCCGCCTATATTTTTACCTTTTACAAACCTTAGGCTGTCTAGAACTGTCTAGATTTAGAGGTCCCAAATTCCTCGAGGACCAAAAGGAAGGGAAGGGTAGTAGCACGCTTAGAGTTCGTTAATTAAACTCGTTCATATAACCACTAAGGGGAGGGTAATGGGTAGTCAAAGGATATGATGATATGCGCGCTAATGTCACATGTAGCCCCTCATGAGGAGTGATTACCGGGCATTGCATAGGTATGATCCTGTAGGCTAATCAACCTAGGACTTCCCTTTTCCAATTCCATATGTGTTTAAATTCTCTAAATTTTCTTTTCTTTACGTATACATAAGCTGTCCAAATCTCTTCACCTTCATTATGTAAACTGCATTACCCATATGTGCATTTAGATGGGGAAAGCTACTTTATCTGCAAATACTTGCTTGCTTGTTAATTGACTAATTCATATAGTTTAAGTTTGGATGGGACCCACCATTGTGGACCGCGGGGGTGCCTAACACCTTCCTCTCAAGGTTATTTCGAGCCCTTACCCTAATCTCTGGTAATGCAAACTAGTTACACGAGTTAATTACTCTAGGTGACTTAACGCACCATAATCCGCTAGGTGGCGAATCTTCAAATACCAAATTCCCAAAAGGAAATGAGTTATTCCCCCATGAAGGTTGAAACCCGGACTCCCCCGTAAAAAGGGAAAAAAGGGGCGCGACAGTCCTTGTACACCCTCCATCCGGTGATAGTCCTGGTGGGGATCAACTCATTTTGCTCATTGGAACCACAGTTATACCACCCTTCTTCGGCACACATAACACCAGCGAAGTCCAAGAACTATCCGAGATGGGGTACACAACCCCAACATCTAACCACTTGATCGCCTCTTTTTTGACAGCCTCTTGCATAGCCTCGTTCAACCTCCTTTGAGGTTGTTGACATCCAATTTTATCACTCTGTTCTTCCAATTAATTCTCTTGAGCTTCTAATTTATTATTACATCAAATACTTTATTTTTTTTCAATATTGTTTTTCATTTACTACAACTATTATTATTGCTATTACTATTACTATTGTTGTTGTTGTTATTATTTCTTTCTGTTACTATAACGGTTTTTACTGGAGTTACTAATGAATTCTATTTTGTTTTCTTGTTTTCCTTGTTTTTCTTTATTTTCGTCTTTCTGAGCTGAGGGTCTATCGGAAATAGCCTATCTGCCCTATCGGGGCAGGGGTAAGGTTTGCATATACATTACCCTTCCCAGACCCCACTTTGTGGGATTTTACTGGGTAGTTGTTGTTGTTGTTATTATTAGTTTTACAATGTCATTATATTATTATTATTATTTATTTAAAAGAACTAATTAAGTCTAATTGAGGAGCCCAAAATAATTACTAGGAAGAAAGGAAATTAAGGACTATTCCAATCCCAAATTCGATCATCAACTAGGTCTTGCAACCAGCCCACCAGATACAACCCAATTATTATTAGCCCAAATCCTAATCCAAAAAGACTATAGTCCAAATCTTAGTACATTCCCAGCAACTGCCTCTTACCCCCATCTTCTTCTCCTTCTTTAAGCAAAATATGTCCATCATATATTGATATTCAGACCTTGTCACTCCATTTTGATACAAATCTCATATCTCTCATATGTGGTCTCCTTTTTCGAGCAAGTAGGACAAGCCAACAGAAAATAGTCAAACCAAATCTTAACTCTTTTGTAAAATAACAAGGATGAATCTCTGTCACTTTGAAGCAAGCAAAGGATTTGGTCAAATTTTATTCAAAAGAATCCAAAATTCTTCTCCCAACAGTAGCGAAGTTTCACTCTATGGATAGGATTTACCTCTGGCTATCTCGATTTCTTTGTACTTTGTTGCCATTTTCATACTTAGAATTCTCAAACAGACATATTCAGAAGCTTTACTCATGACACCCTTTTTGAATAATTTGAAATTCAAATTTGAATCTCTATCTCTGGGTCTAAATCTCTCCCTATAAATACATCTTGTTGCAATTCAAGAAGGGGAGACTTTTGGCTGCCACTATTTCAGAACTTCAAGGTTCTTAGTCATTTGAGTTAAAAGGCTTACACGAGGATTTAGTCGCCCCTCTAACACCATTATTTTTCTTACTCTTATCATTGTTGTATCCCTTAAAATCTCTAAGAAAACACTTTCAAACATTTTATTTTTTGTTGTCACGGTATACTTTAGCCGCAATAGAGGTTTTTGAACCTACTCGGCTCGAGGTTCTGTTCGCTTCCAACTCCGCACTACTAATAAGTAGCAAGAGAGGGTCACAATAGCTTTTACCCGATTTTGGGTCGGGATCGATATCCATAGAGAGCTAGAATTGGAATTGAGTGTTTATCTAGTTTAGGATTGCGTATGTGCTCTTAATTGGTCTTCTATTCATTTTTGGGATTTTCTTTAATATTTTACTTTTAACAAACTACAAATTGTAAATTAAACTAAGAGTTAAATATTGCAAGTTGTATCTAATGGTTTAAAAGGAACTAGGGTAGTGACTTCCGCCTAGGTGGTCAATTGACGGGTACTTGAGTCTAAGGCATCTTTGACATATTGGGGGAATATGATATAGCCGTTGCACTAATTTACCAACTCTACACCTCTCGGTGGTTCAAGTGATTTTGGCCAATTGACTTTCTCAAGACCAATTGGGTATGCTAATTTGCATAAGCAACAAAGGTTCAAGTCGGGTATTACTCTCTCGAGGTTTAACCCTTTAATTGGAGCTATCAATTTATTGAGTACGCCCCAATTCCTTTTGGGTCAATTTCGGAGACTTAGGTTCTCTTTCTCAAGAAGAACCGTAGTCAACTAAACACAAACTAGTGTTTGCAACCACTAATTCAGAAACTAACCATGAAATTGACCCAAATAACAAACACCCATAATCAGTTTAGCCCTAGAATACAAGACCCATCAATTACCCACACTAGGGTTGAGCCACAACCCTAGCTAATGGGTCTAGCTACTCATATTTAAAGAAGAAAATCAAGAAATAGAAGAACATAAACTCATATTAATTACTTGTTAAGCAAAATACATAGATTCAATGATAAAAGTAAGTAAAAATACCAATAATGGCTTAAAAAGTAGCCGCACGAGTGTAGCTTACGTATTACAATATCTCATACCCTAATAATGGAAAAGGAATCTATTTATACAAAGCTAAAAAATTTGGATAAAAATGCCCCTGCGGGATTAGTGCGGACCGCACAAAATAGAACGTGGTCCACATTGGGCTTTGGCCTTCAAAATTGATCTCTCTGAACTTTGGGTCCGCGGATCGCGGAGGCTTCTAGTGCGGTCCGCACAAAGATGATCATGGATCGCGGTGGCTCAAAACTATAAAAAGTGATCTCTTAATCTTGGCACTGCGGACCGCAGAGAATGGACTACGGCCGCGGAGCCTTCAGTGCAGACCACACAAAATGGTATGCGGGCGCACTAACTTGAAGCTTGGAAATCAGCTCTCTTAATCTCCTAGCGCGGACCACACAAAATGGTGTGCGTCCGCACTGGGCCTGTTTTGCATGAGATTGCCTTTATTTTTTGCACTTGTGCAAGTTTCACTCCTTTTTGAGCCGATCTTTGACATTTTGTCACTTTGTTGATCAAACATGCAATCAAGCACAACTTGTGAGCCTTTTGGGACTATTTTGTATGAATATTTGATCAAAGCATAAGCACGAAGCAGTATAAAATGCGTCAAAATCCCTAGTTATCAACGCCCCCAAACTTAAGTTTTTCCTTGTCCTCAAGCAAACAAAATAAGACCCACCCCTTAAGGGAAAATCCAATAAATTCTCAGTTGTACTAAAGCAACATCAACTAGCATCAATTGGGACTAACAATTGCCCTCAATACAAATGAACCATTAACAACATTTACTCTTTGAACAACCATGGATCAAGTGCGACACAAGAGTATCAAGAGTTGACTCAACACATCAAAGAACTCTTTCAATTACTTTGGTCATTGTGGAACCCAAACTCACACATCCTCAACTCTCCCTAAGCAAACCTCACCTTTAGAATAGTGGCACACAAAACGAGGTTAATGGGAATTCACTCATCTCTCTCAAGAAAAAGTCACAAGTCTGGCTCTAGGTACTATATGCTTGCCCCTTATGTGAGTATCCACTAATGTAAGCTTCAGTTAACTCAAGATCATATAGGGTTTTTGTGGAGATATTGTGAAGGCTTTTGGTTCAGGGTAGGAAATGTTTTGGTCGAAGTGGGTTCTATCTTCCCTTAAGCACTTCTTTTGATTCATTTGGCATCCATTCATTTGACTCTTTAAGTCATTTTCACTTCTTTCTAAGGGGTTAGAGAGACACAATGTCACTCTTTCTTATGCTTTTCAAACTTTTTCTCCTTTTTTCAACTTTCCACACCTTTCATTCTTTGCTTTTCTTGAATCTTTTTTTATTCTTTTTCAGATTGAACATTCTTTTTGTCTTTTTGTTTTTCTTTCTTTTTCATTGCCTTTCCTTTTCTTCATTTTTGTTCCTTTTTACCACTTTATTTCAATCCTCGTCTCTCCCCCCAAACTTATACTTTTTCCATGTGCTAAAGGAAAGATCGGGTGCCAAGAGAGGGTATTTTTTAGAACGGGTATAGGTTTGTATCATGGTTCTTAAAAGAAAAGGGCATAAGGCTCAAAAGGGTTAACTAGGGATCTTATCATTGGTAGGCTATGGAATTGTTCAAACTATCATTTGGATTAAGGAGAGCCTATAATCATGTCTTAAGTCAAAATTCACCTAGGATTTCGCCTCAACAAACATTCATGGCAAGTTCTAGACAAATGGCTCGGGACTTGGACTTGCAATTCAATTACTCACCATAAAAGCTAAGGGATTTCTAAAGACATAAAGTCGGGGGCCCACAACAACCTTAGATACGATTTGAGCACACAATGGTCCCGAAAAACCACTTGATGATTATCGGCCAATGCAAGAGTCTCAAGGTCACAACTTTCACCATCCTAAACACAACAATTTGTTTTTGACCATAATATCAAATGCAAATGTGTTAGGCCCAAGTAAAGCTTTGCTTGAGGAACCCTTAACTACTAACTACTAAAAACCAAAAAGAAAAAGAAAAACATACTCAAACTCTTAAGAAGGTTGTCACGCCATCCATCATTGGGAAGAGCCACCCAGTTCACACAACACTCCACATTTGGAAAGAACCATGGCATTAAGAAAACCAAAGGCTTATTGAAAACTCTGAAAACAAAAAGCTATGAATCACAAATAAGAAGCTAAAAACAAAAAAAATTGTGGAAAATAGAATGAATATATACTAGAGGGGATTTGAATATATAATGGATGGGATGAATATATACAATGAGATGTAAATTTATATACAGACCCAAAGTGAAATCAAAATGCGATAAATGTAACGAAATATCATAGTTATATACAGACCAAAGATAAAAAGATAAAGAAAGCATAAAAATGTCAAATATATACAATTATCCAAAATGTAAGGCCTACGCTCTCAAATGAAAGCTGGCATTGTCCCCAATGCCAACTAATCTAAATAAAGCATCAAAAATATGAGGGAAAGGATATAGAAGACTCCCTAAGGCCTGTGTGTTTGCATAGGGTCATGTGGGGTCCCTGGGTACTCTGTGTGCTCGGGAACCTAAGACTGGTCCCCGGTGGTATGCTGCTCTGCTGCTGGGACCTGGGCCTGGACCTGGACAGGCTCTGGAGCTGGTACATCATGTAGCTGACTGGAGGAAGTCGCTGATGGGTCCGCCAACTGGATGACAACATCATTAGCTCTAGGAATCATCCTCCTCCTCTTTGGAGGCCTCTGTGACTGCTCCGGTTATGGATCAACTGCTTGTGCTAGGCCCTGGAGCAATAAGTCTAAAGGCAGGTGATCTGCCTTCAGTCTGTCAACATCTGCACGCAGCTCCTTCACGGACTCCTAGGAGGCCCGTGTCTTCCGCAACTTCTTATGCTCCTTAGCAAGATCCTTGAGAGCCTTGCTATGCGAATCAACTGCCTTTGATAGCGCAGCCTGAGTGTCGAGGATCTTCTTCTAGTTCTCAAGTATCTCTTTAAGCGCATCCTCGATCGACTGTGTACCTGTGGGGCTGAAGGAGCCAATTGAGCCTCTATAGTGGAGGTCAAGGTGGATAACTTGGATGAGGCAGTTTGCATCCAGTTGTTTATGCTAATAAGGGTCTGGCTTAGTCGATAAGCAGTAATAGGATGGGCCCAGGAAGATAGGATGTGTGGGCCTGCTGACGTGGATGGACCGGGAGGGATATCTGTGAAGGTAGATGGACCGGGAGGGATATCTGTGGAAGTGGAGGTAGGCTCAACATGGGCTACTACCATAACTGGCTCTTCAAACTGGCCAGTTGGGGCTTTGAAGTTCTTGCTCTTGGGGTTGTCATCCCCCTGCATGTTATACCAGGAAAATGGGGCTCTCGCCTTGACCTTGATGTCATATGGCCTCTTGTCCACCTTCAAGTCCTGGAAGTACATTGTGAGGGTGCTGGGGAAAGTATAGTTCCTGTCATGATCGGCACCCACTATAGAAATGATTTGGGATATCATTCCCCACATTGGATGGGGTACCCAGCCATAATAGAAGCCACCAACACAGCCCGCGAAAGGGGAAGGGTCTAGTCATGTATCGTGGGGTCCAACCTGCTACATACAAAGGTCTCCCATCCCCGTGCCTCAAAGTTTAAGGTCCATATCAAGATTTTAACTCCAGCGATCAACCAGTCGGGGGTGGTACCTGGGATTGCCAGGTACTGTGCTAGCCAAGGACGAACCTCCTCACCCATCTCCATCTTTGCCAAGTACAAGGTCTCATCCTCCTCATTGAAGCCTAGGTATTCATTGAGGTACTTCCCTTTAAACAGCACAGTCAGGTTCCGAACCTTGGTCACTTTGGAGCCCTTTTTTATGTCTGCTACATTGCAATAGAACTCCTTGACCATGTGTTCGTTGGCATCCACACAGTCCTCCATAAAATGTTCCCAGCCCACTCTAGTCCTAAATTGTCTTTACACATTGGGTTTGTGGGGTAAAAGAACTTTATCAATGAAGCTCCTCTCCGGTATCAATTTTTTCACCGGCCACCACTACCTAAATGTGTGGTACGCCACCTCACTCACGAACCTATCTCGCCAAACCCCTGGCTTTCTCGTTCTAGCTACACCCCTAATCCTTGGTTCACCTCCTTCAGCTTCCTCCTCATCTTTCTCTACTTCCTCCTCTTCTCCTTGTACTTCCTCCTCCTCTCCTTCTACCCCCTCCCCAGATAATGAAGTTGTGGGAGAGGTAGAGTATTCTTCACTACCCGCTGTTGAGCCCTCAGACGACTCAAAAGAAACATGTGATGGTGCTTGGGCAGTAGGTGATGGTGGAGTAGTGGTATCTGTCAATCTAAACCATCCCGGCCAGTCAGGGACATGTGTGGGTATAGAATCTGAGAAAACCTGGTGGGAAGGCTCGTACTCACTCCCTAACTGATCAACTGCTCTGTCAGCAGCTTTTATCAACTTTCTTATTCTTTTTATGATTTCCCGTGGACCGCAGAGAATCGAGCGCGGTCCACACAGGAATGGGTTTCACAAAACACATCCTCTATATCTCACCAGTGCGGACCACACAAAATCAACCGCGGCCACATTAGGGTCACCGCGGACCACACAAAAACAATGGCGGTCCGCATAGAGGTGGGTTCAGACTACCCACTCTCTGTATTTAGGCAGTGCGGACCGCACAAAATGTACCATAGCCACACTGCCCAAAGTTCAGATTTTAGCATTCATCAGTGCGGTCCGCACAAAATGGCACCGCGGACCGCACAAAGTGCCCAGTTATGGCACTAAACTAGGGTTCATGATTTTGCGTTTAAGGTCTAATTTTACACCTAATTAGAGGCCCTAAATGATTACCCAGTCCATTACACTAACTAAGTCATCATGAATCAAATTTAAAACCAATCTAACCTAGCAATTGAATTAACTACGGGAGGAAGAAGAACAGAAGTTAAGAAAAAAAATTAACAAAATTAAACAAGTAAAAGGAAGATTATGGTACCAGATAATGAGATGAAGTGAAGCAAGAAGTTCCAATCAATTAATTACAAGAAAAGTGTGTGATGAACAGTGTTTTCTTAGGTTTGAGAGGCAAAAGTACGAAAAGAGTAAAAGGAGGCCCCCAGGGTCTATTTATAGAGAAAACCCTGGGGCCCATTCTCACCTACCAATGCGGACCACACAAAATGGAATGCGGTTGCGGTGCCCGCACCAAATCAACCATGGTCACAGTGGCAAACTTCAAAGAGCTCTTTCATCACCCTTTACAAGTGCGGTCCGCATAAAATGGTAGTACGGCCGCACTGGAAACTTTAGAGACCTGTGCATTTTTTCAATTATGTCCTGCACTATATCAACTCAATCTTGTAACATCTCACAACCAGTTAGCCCAAAAATCAATCCTATACTACAAAGAAAACCAAAAAAAACACATGCGTTGCCTCCCAAGAAGGCGTTACCGTACGTGTGACTCTCACCGTATACGGCTCGCACAAAGAATCCTAAATCCATCTCGAGTGTCACGACCCAAACTGGAGGGCCATGACAAGCACCTGACCATACTTGCCGAGCACCAACGTACATTTTATCTAACCTTCTTTATTATCTTTTNGGCTATACACAAAAACCAGCCGACAAGACATACCAAACTATACATGACTCGACACATGTCTATGAGCCTCTATAGGAACATAAGCACTGCAACATAGCCGGAACAGGGCCCCGACATACCACATAATGTCTATAACAAAAATGCATACCAAGACCAAGGCAAGTCCTGAGAAGGGATCTCGCCAATCACTGCTGAACTGGACAGCCTACTGTGGTGGGGGAGCTACACCTGCCTGTCTATCAGGACCTATAGCACGACATGCAGCGTCCACGAATAAAAG
>MU711778.1:20169-32577 GCA_026770625.1 Nicotiana glauca | reverse complement strand
ATGACCTCTTGAGTATATTAAGAACCTATAGGTTTACCCGAAAATACGATTTACAACATCCTTGATTCGTTTAACTTCTAATACTTGTTAATCACCCTTATGCACCCTTGTATCACTTAAGATCAATAAGATTAACTTCTTATCAACTCAAGGATAATTCCTTATTGGATTTGTGTTAACTAACATATGGCATGAACTAACGCATGTGGATATGGGTTGTAACACCGAGCCCTTTCTTCCACCTCTCCTCTCCAATCCTCGATCAAACTTGCATTCCCCAGGCACTATGAAATGGGGGTCTTTCCTTCACCTATCGTATCTATCGGCTTGGCTTCACCCCGAACCAAGGAGGCATTCTGGTGGACGCATGCGTGTAGGAAGGCCGACGACTGCATAAGCTAAAAGACTACGACTACAAGACATTGCTTCCGCACTTATATAAGTGAGAAGGGAAATTTATAATAAATAGCCCCAGAAAAAACTACAAACTAGTCAAAGGATAGCCTGCCTTATTCTTCTCCCGACCCCTATTTTCTCGGAGATAGCCTGATCTGAGCTAGAACAGTAAATTCGTGAGCAAGAGCATCGGGAGCCACTCCTTCTTTTCTGAGTTTTCCTAGGAGCCCCTATCTTAAAAGACGAATACGAATTAGTAGGGCTGCCTCAGCACCTAGCTGTGCTGTCAGTTAGAAGGTAGTCGGCGCCTTTCGAAGCACTTTCTATTTCTAGATAGAAAGGGCACGTTCTTCGAACCAATCATATACTTTATTGAGATAGGCGGAACTCCCTCTATGAGAAACGTATATGAGACTTTCATCTCGTACAACTCAAGAAAAAACACCTAAATACTAGTTGCAACGGATATGGAATAGAAAGTTTTAAATTAATTAAGTTCTGATCCCATCTTCTCTGGAAAATCCGAAAGCTCTTATTTGTGGCGATAATACCAAAATATCAAGTTGGCGTTGTCATGTTTATATTTATTTTGATACTTATGGGCCTCTTGAATTCTCTTTTTCCCTATTTCTTTCTAGAATTTCGGACCTTATAGATCCACTCTTTTTCCTATTCAAAGATCAGGCCCCTGGCTCTGTGTTTTCACATCGAGAATTATTTTGCAGATGAAGAGATGTCAAAAGGGCTACTAACTTCCCAAACAGACCCTCCTACACCTATATATAAATGCTGGTTTATCAAGAATATGCAAGAAAAGCACTTCGAATTGTTGATTAATCTTTATAGATGGCTTAGAACCAACAGTTCATTATCTAATGGATCTTTCCATTCTAATACTCTATCCGAGAGTTATCAGTATTTATCAAATTTTTTCCTATCTAACAGAATGCTATTGGATCAAATGACAAAGACATTGTTGAGAAAAAGATGGCTTTTCCCTGATGAAATGAAAATTGGATTCATGTAACAGGAGAAAGATTTCCCATTCCTTAGCCAGAAAGAACAACAACTGCCTTCGTGATCTCCACCCGAGAATCACTTCACTCCAGCGCCTCGTCAGTCTTCTTGCATCTTTTCCAGCTTTGAAAATCAACTAAGCATTGCGCCAAGCCTACTTGTGAAGAGAAGAGTTGTCGGGCTATTAAAGAGTGAAGGAAAGTGTCTTGTCTTGGCCTAGGCCTACTTGTGTCACCACCCATATAGTGCGGAATATCGTATATAATGTGATTATAGCCAACTGAAAGGATCTTCTGATCAATCTAGAGATCATTTGGATTCTATTGGTAATGAGGATTCGGAATATCAGACATTGATTAATCAAAGAGAGATTCAACAACGAAAAGAAAGATCGATTCTTTGGGATCCTTCCTTTCTTCAAATGAAACGAAAGAAATAGAATCAGGCCGATTCCCGAAATGCCTTTTTAGATATTCCTTAATGTCCCGACTATTCATGGAACGTGATAGGCAGATGATTAATTATCTATTTCCGGAAGAAATCGAAAAATTTCTTGGGAATCCTACAAGATCTGTTCGTTCTTTTTTCTCTAATAGATGGTCAGAACTTCATCTGGGTTCGAATCCTACTGAGAGGTCCACTAAGGATCAAAAATTGTTGAATCGTCATGATTGCGATTATAAGCGTCCTATTTAGTTTAGGGATTTAGGGACTAGGCCTATTGAGGATCTGAGATGATTCATCTTAGTCTTAGTATGCCGGGTATGCCTTTGGCCAAGCTCCTTTCCAACTCATTTCTCCGGTTCAACAAATTCAACATCGCGCCCCTTCTCCAGGGCGGCAGATGGGTCTAGAGAACCGAACTGTCGGGCCAACCTATGTCTCAGTAGCTGCCCGAGAAAGGACCACTTAATCCAGACAGGTTCTCGCAACTGCCTTTCAAACAGGACCTCGAGAGACAAGCCATCTGCTTCTACTAGGGAATCATTCGGCGGGTTATATCAACAGAACAGAAGAAAAAAAGAGATTTCGAGTTTTTTGTTGATCAGGCGACACCCGGATTTGAACTGGGGAAAAAAGGATTGGGCCTATCTAAATAGATATTATGTTTATATATGGATTCCTACATCATTACATTCCATTTAGGATTAGGAATACGCATAATCAGACCTGCTTTTTACATATCTCTATTGGGACCCTATTCACCTCTTTGGAATCCATGTCCCCAAGAAAACGCAAATCAAAGAAAGAAAACAAAAAAATTAGAGGGGGGTCAAACTTCTTGAATAAAAAGAATACAATTTAAAAAATAATTGGAATCGTTCCAAAGAGAATATGTGTTCCGTCACTACACAAAAAGATCTGGTTATATAGCATATATGTGGGTACATATTGTGTATCAAGAACAAAAAAATGTGGATATGGTCGAATGGTAAAATTTCTCTTTGCCAAGCAGAAGATGCGGGTTCGATTCCCACTATCCGCCCAAGATCCAAGATAAAGTAATTTTATTACTATTTATTTATTATTTAATTTCATAAATAGCATTAAATATATTCTTAAATTAAGATTTGGTACAGTTGGTCGTGATAGTGTAGTGATTCTATCCCTCCGCTAAATTTTCTTTTTCCTTCAACCCCAAAAAGCGAAAGGCGGGAATTAATTACTAGTTAACAGCGTCAACCCTAAAATAGTTTGGCAAAACAAGATGTTGTGGAGACATGATTTGAACCCGTAACCTCAAGGTTATGAGCCTTGCGAGCTACCAAACTGCTCTACCCCGCGTCGAAGATAAGAACTGAAAACTAATAGATAAATAAGGATTAAATGCGCCCCTCCACCCTATCTGTACAAATAGAATAGCCCATTTATACAGAAAAGTAAAGGGGAATCTGCTATTTGATTGACCTGTAGGCCCCATCTCCGTTAAAGTATTAGCCAGTGCTTCTTTCCGCCGATTACATCTATGGAATCCAACCTTAAAGGGAAACTCCACTCCATGAATCCTATAAGAAGACAGGTTGCCCAGGACAGGGAGAACCTTTCCGGCAATATAGATTCCATATCCAAAATGCTCGAAAGGAACCTTCGATATCTAATCCCACGTGGAACCTTCCCTAAGAGCGATTTTCGAGACAAAAACTGGTCATTCTGTGGATCCGAGATAGAACTACGGTCCTGCAACTCCTTCCCTTGATAGCCTTGAGTTGTTGGTGATGCCAGGCGAATGGGGCTCCCAGGCCGGGACTTCTGGCATAATAATTTAGAAAAGGCGAAATTGGATAACTTCTTTGGCTTTATTGAGGCTTTTGTAGTGTGTCCTCTCTACAATAGAGAAAGCTTTCTTACCCTATAAGGATAGACATAATGCTTTAACCTTCCCAACAGGTAAATTCGTAGGCGTCTATTTTAATGAAGAATTTTTATGCCCGAAACTTGGGTTATAGAATTTTCCCGCTAAGGGGCTACTTGTATGAGAAAAAGGGACTAATTGTAAAGAAAGAAGCTAAGAGGCCGCTAGAGAAAGGGTTCCATTTTTGAGTCTGTTTCCGATTCTTCCGACCTTAAATATAGGTTTCCCCTAATGCCTCCTACTTTGTCAATCACAGTCGTCTCGACTATTCTATTCTCGAAAGCGTGTAAGACTGAAGGCCATTTTTTCGGACTGTCTTGTTTTCAGGACTCCACGGCCGTCCGGGGTTCTCCATTCTCAGAAAGCTTCAACTTTTTTCGCTTTCCTTTAGAATGAAAGTTGCTATGAAGCCCCTACTGCTTACTTTATTTGATTCAAAAAGCGAACAACCCCCACCCCCAACTAGTTGTATGGGGTGGGTGCTTGTGAAAAGACTGATTTAACGTTGCGGCACGACGCGAGTTACCATCACATCATTTGAAATGAATAAGTGCCACCACGTGGTTGTCATCAATTTTCTCAAGATAATGCTTGACCCGGTGCCCATTCACTCTAAAGACTTCACATTTGTTTTTCAAATCAAGAGCACCAAAAGGGGTTACCAACACAAATTCAAATAGTCCACCCCATTTTGATTTAAGTTTTGGAAACAGACGTAACCGGGAGTTAAACAAGAGAACTAAATCACCAACTTTGAACTCCTTTACACGAGCATATTTATCATGAAGGTACTTCATCTTGTCCTTATACAAGGATGAACTGGAGTAGGCATGGAATCGGAATTCATCAAGTTCATTGAGTTGCTCCACATGAAGATTGGCTGCTACATCCCACTCAAGATTAAGCTTCCTCAAAACCCACATGGCCTTGTGCTCTAACTCAACCGGAAGATGGCAAGCTTTCCTAAACACCAACTGGTACGGAGACATACCAATAGGAGCCTCTAAAGCCATCCTATAAGCCCATAGAGCATCATCCAACCTCTTCGACCAATCGGTCATATTTGCATTGACCGTCTTTGACAATACGCTTTTGATTTCCCTGTTGGAGAATTCTACTTGACCACTTGCTTGAGGGAGATAGGGGGGTAGAAACTTTGTGATTGACACCATACTTTGAAAGCAAAGTGTCGAAAGCTATATTGCAAAAATGAGACCCCCCATCACTTATGATTGCCCTAGGAGTACCAAACCTTGTAAAAATGCTCTTCTTGAGAAATGCAACCACACTTTGGGCCTCGTTGTTGGGTAAAGCAACGGCTTTAACCCACTTTGAAACATAATCCATCGCCACAAGAATGTAAGTGCTCCCACAATAGCTAATAAACGGGCCCATGAAATCAATTCCCCATACATCAAAAATATCAATCTCAAGGATGGTATTGAGAGGCATCTCATATTTCTTCGAAATTCCCCCCGCTCTTTGGCATTTGTCGCATCTATTCACAAAATCACCCACATCTTTGAACAAAGTTGGCCAATAAAAATCATAACTAATAACTTTAGAAGTCGTCCTCGCCCCTCCATGATGGCCACCATAGGGAGAGGAATGACAAGCCTCCAAAATACTCAATTGCTCTTCCTCTGGGACACACCTTCGCATCACACCATCCATGCAAATTTTGAACAAGTATGGCTCATCCCAATAGAAATCCAAACTATCCCACTTGAGCTTCTTCCTTTGATTAGAAGAGAGCTCACACAAGATTATTCTGGTCACAAGGTAATTAGCAACATCGGCAAACCATGGCATATCATTCATTGACACCGAAAGGAGTTGTTCGTCGGGAAATGAATCATTGATCTCTAAGCCATCACAAGGCCTCCTCTCCTCCTCCAAACGGGACAAGTGGTCCGCCACTTGGTTCTCACTACCTTTCCGGTCCACAATTTCTAGATCAAATTCTTGGAGTAGTAACACCCAATAGTCCCCATAAGATATGGCCGAAACTTTTCCATTGCAAATACTATGGCCAACAATTCTTTCTCGGTGACCGTGTAGTTCCTTTGAGCCTTATTTATGGTCTTGCTTACGTAGTACACCGGGTGAAACATTTTGTTAACTTTTTTACCCAAAACAGCCCCAACCGCAACGTCACTTGCATCGCACATGAGCTTGAAAGGTGAGCTGAAATTTGGTGCGGTAATGATAGGGGTAGTGGTCAACTTAAGCTTGAGAAAAGCAAATGCTTGCATACATCCTTCATCAAATATAAACTTGGCATCCTTTTCTAGTAGCTTGTACAAGGGGTTTACCACCTTCGAAAAATCTTTTATAAACCGCCGGTAAAACCCCGCGTGCCCAAGAAAACTCCTCACCCCTTTGACAGAAGTGGGATGAGGAAGACTTGAAATCACATTTATCTTGGCTTTGTCAACTTCAATCCCATGTTTTGAAATTTTGTGGCCCAACACTATGCCATCTTCAACCATGAAATGACGTTTTTCCCAATTAAGAACGAGATTTGTGTCTTCACATCGGGCCAAGACTCTATCCAAATTTCCCAAACACTCCTCAAATGAATCAACTACCACACTAAAATCATCCACAAAGACCTCCAAAATATCTTCCACCATATCGGTGAAAATAGCCATCATGCATCATTGGAATGTCGTCGGAGCATTGCACAACCCGAACGGCATCTGAGAGAAAGCAAAGGTGCCATATGGACAAGTAAAGGTGGTCTTCTATTGGTCCTCCGGAGCGATTAAGATTTGATTATACCCCGAGTATCCATTTAAAAAGCAAATAAAAGGCACGCCCCGCAAGGCGATCAAGCATTTGGTCAAGGAATGGTAAAGGGAAATGATCCTTGGGGGTCACCTTGTTCAGTTTCCGATAGTCCATGCATACCCTCCATCTGGTAATGGTCCGAGAGGGAATAAGTTCATTGTTGTCATTTCTCACCATAATCATCCCACCCTTCTTCAGCACACATTGCACTAGAGAAGTCCGTAAGCTATCGGAGATAGGGTACACAACCTCGACATCCAACTATTTTATCACTTCTTTCTTCACCACCTGTTGCATTGCCTCGTTCAATCTTCTTTGATGCTCTAATAAGGGTTTTGCATCATCTTGCAAAATTATTTTGTGCATGTAGAATGCTAGGCTTATTCCTTGAATGTCGACCAATGTCCATCCAATTACTTTCTTCCTCCTTTTGAGAGCCGCCAAAGTGGCGTCTATCTGCAAGTTAGTAAGGCACGAGGAAAGAATAATGGGTGAAGTAGAACAAGGTCCCAAGAACTCATACCTGAGGTGTGGAGGCAATGGCTTCAGCTCCAACACCGGAGGTTCCTCTATTGATGGCTTAGTTGGAGGTTTCTTTCTATTTTCTAGGTCCAAGGAAAGATTTCTAGGCTCATAAGAATAGGACCCCATTCCATTCAAGGCATTTACGCACTCCACTCGGCCCTCATCATCATCTACCTCAAGATTTAACAACACGGCCTCCAATGGGTCCTCTACATTAATCATAGCACTTGTATCATCAATGATCACAGCCGTGACTAAATCCACAAATGAGCACCCTTCGGTACAATTGGGATGCTTCATCGATTTGCACACATGGAATACTACCTTTTCATCACCCACTCAAAAAGTGTGTTCCCCTGCTTCCACGTCCACTAGAGCCTTCCCCGTAGCAAGGAAAGGTCTCCCTGATATGATTAGGACCTCATAGTCCACCTCGCAATCCAATATTGTCCGCTGGCAAGATAAATTTGTCCACCTGGACAAGCACATCATCCACAATACCCAAAGGTCGCTTCATTGATCTATCTGCCATTCGTAATCTCATGGAAGTTGGTCTAAGAGGCCCAATGCCCAATGTCTTGAAAACTGAGTAGGGCATCAAGTTGATACTCGCCCCTAGATCACATAAAGCCTTGGTGAAATCCGCACTACCAATAGTGCAAGGGATAGTGAAAGCACCGGGATCCTCTAACTTGGGAGCCATTGAATGTACTATAGCACTGACTTGGTGGGTCATCTTAGTAGTCTCACAATCCATAGAACGCTTCTTGTGACCAAGTATTTCATGAACTTTGCATAGCCTGGCATTTGTTCTAGGGCCTCCACCAAGTCCACATTGATGGACATGATCTTCATCATATCAATGAACTTTTTGAATTGATTATCATTTTTTTATTTTGTGAGCCCTTGAGGATAAGGTGGAGGTGGCCTTGGCAGAGGAGCCTTGGCTTTTGGCACAACCGGCTCTGGCATGTCAATCACGTGCTCCCTAGATGGGTTCACGACATCTTGAGTTTCCACCTCGGCCTTATTAATTTCAACCCTCACTTCATCGTTCACATTGTCATCAACCACATCTTCAACTACCAAGGAAACTTTATCTTGTTGCAACTCAATATCATCATCCACAACTTGCTTTTGTTTCGAGGCATCACATCACCGCTTCTCCCACTTCTTGTTGTAACTGCCATGACATGATTGTTCCCACCCTTTGGGTTCATTACCGTATCACTTGGTAGAGCACCCTTCGGGCGAGTATTCAATGACTGAGAGATTTGGCCTAATTGCACCTCCAAATTTCTAATGGAAGTGTTGTGAAAAGACAATTGAGCATCTGAATCCGTATTTTTCTTCATCATTTGTTTGAACATCATTTCAATTCTACCCATATCATTTCTAGAAGAACTCGGACCTTGTGAAGGGAATGTGGGTGGATTGTTCGGTTGTTGGTGCATTGGGGGACTTTGAAAGCCTTGCCTTGATTGCCTTGATTGCCTTGATTGCCTTGAGTGATGTTCCATCCACCCTGATTGTTTTTGTTCCCCAAGTTTCCTTGATTGTTTCGATTGTTGTTTTGATTTCCCCAATTCGAGTTTTGATTATTGTTTCCCCAATTGTTGTTCCCTTATTGGTGATTGTTCCAATTATTGTTTCCTTGTTATTGTTTTCCCCAATTACCTTGGGACCTCCATTGTTGTTGTTGGTTAAAAGAGTTTCCTCTTTGGCCTTGAAAATTGTTCATATATTGTACCTCTTCATTTTGCTCATCATACCCATCATTTTGAAACCCATCACATACATCGTCAAATTGCTCAGAATTCTCTTGGTTTTGTTGCCTTCTTCGCCTTCTCTCGTTCACTAGCATATTAACACCCTCCATGGCATTCACTTGGCAAGGATTTTGGACTTGTTGCAACTGTGCCTTAGCCAATTGGTTCATAGTAGTTGTTAACTCCGCTATAGCTTGCCCATGGTCATGTAATTCCTTGTGCAAATAAATAACCGTAGGGTCACCTTGAGGAACATTGGCCCTACTTTGCCATGTGGAGGATGTATCCACCATCTCATCAAGAATGGCACAAACTTCATCATACGTCAACTTCATAAAATTACCCCCAGCCAATTGGTTCACTATTCATTGATTTGTAGTATTGATGCCACAGTAGAAAGTTTGTTGCAACATATTCTCTGTCATGTTATTATTGGGGCATTCCTTCACCATTGTTCTATACTGCTCCCAAATCTCATGCAAAGGTTCTGTGGGCTCTTGCTTGAAGGCCAATATCTCATCTCGAAGTGCTTCCATGTGCCCAGGTGAGAAGAATTTAGGAATAAACTGATCTGTCAACTTATCCCAAGTTGTGATGGAATGGTTGGGGAGTATTTCGAGCCAATCCAATGCTCTCCCCGAAGTGAGAATGGGAAAAGTCTCAATCTAAGAGCATCCTCGGACACATTCGTCTGCTTGCTCCCCCAACATGTATCCACAAACCTCTTGAGATATTTGTATGCATTTTGATCCACAACACTTGTGAAATACCCACGTTGCTCAAGTAAGGTCAACATCACATTGGTTATTTGAAAATTGCCCGCCCGGATTCGGGGTGGGACAATTGCACTTGCATAGCCTTAGTTTGGGATCACCTGAGGAACCGCTCTTGGAGGTGGCGGAGGAGGGTTTGGAACCTTTTCATTAGCATTGGCCTGGCAGCCTCATCTCGGTTCAGCAAGAACCTCATCCTCTCCAATATCATCAACATCCTCCCTCGCATTCACGTTTCCAAGAGGGTCATTAAAATTTAAAGCCATTTGGTACCTGAAGTATTGACACACACAACTTAGTAACAAAGAAGAAAAGAAGAACAATTCAAAAAACTAACTAAATAGATAGCCAAAACCGTTAGGTCCCCGGCAACGGTGCCAAAAAATGATCGCTTCCAACTCCGCACTACTAATAAGTAGCAAGAGAGGGTCGCAATAGCTTTTACCCAATTTTAGGTCGGGATCGATATCCACAGAGAGCTAGAATTGGAATTGAGTGTCTATATAGTTTAGGATTGCGTATGTGCTCTTAATTGGTCTTCTATTAATTTTTGGGATTTTCTTTATAATTTTACTTTTAACAAACTACAAATTGTAAATTAAATTAAGAGTTAAATATTGCAAGTTGCATCTAATGGTTTAAAATGCACTAGGGTAGTGACTTCCGCCTAGGTGATCAATTGACGGGTACTTGAGTCTAAGGCATCTTTGACACATTTGGGGAATATGATATTGCACTAATTTACCCAATCTACACCTCTCGGT
This sequence comes from Nicotiana glauca, assembly GCA_026770625.1. Lineage (NCBI taxonomy): Eukaryota > Viridiplantae > Streptophyta > Magnoliopsida > Solanales > Solanaceae > Nicotiana > Nicotiana glauca. The sequence goes on along the minus strand of MU711778.1, from coordinate 22,187 downwards.
GGTTCAAGTGATTTTGCCCAATTGACTTTTTCAAGACCAATTGGGTATGCTAATTTGCATAAGAAATAAAAGGTTAAGTCGGGTATTACTCTATCAAGGTTTAACCCTTCAATTGGGGCTACCAATTTCTTGAGTATGCCCCAATTCCTTGTTGGGTCAATTTCGGAGACTTAGGTTCTCTTTCTCAAGAAGAAACCTAGTCAACTAAACACAAACTAGTGTTTGCAATCACTAATTCAGAAATTAACCATGAAATTGACCCAAATAACAAACACACATAATCAATTTAGCCCTAGAATACAAGACCCATCAATTATCCACACTAGGGTTGAGTCACAACCCAGCTAATGGGTCTAGCTACTCATATTTAAAGAAGAAAAGCAAGAAATAGAAGAAGATAAACTCATATTAATTACTTGCTAAGCTAAATACAAAGATTCAATGATAAAAAGTAAGTAAAAATACCCAAAATGGCTTAGAAAAGTCGCCGCACGAGTGCAGCTTATGTATTACAATATTTGATACCCAGAAAATGGAAAAGAAATCTATTTATAGTAATTGAAAAATCTGGACAAAAATGCCCCAGCGGGGTTAGTGCGGACCGTACAAAATGAACTACGGTCCGCACTGGGCTTTTGCCTTCAAAATTGATCTCTCTAAACTTTGGGCTCCGCGGACCGCACAGAATGGACCGCGGCCGGTGGAGGCCTCTAGTGTGATCCGCACAAAGATGATCGCGAACCGTGGCGGCTCAAAACTCTAAAAAGTAATCTCTCTTAATCTTGGCACCGCGGACCGCGGAGCCTTCAGTGCGGACTGCACAAAATGGTGTGCGGCCGCACTGCCTTGAAGCCTGGAAATCAGCTCTCTAAATCTCCCAGTGCGGATCGCACAAAATGGTGTGCGGCTGCACTGGGCCTATTCTGCATGAGATTGCCTTGTTTTTGGCACTTGTGCAAGTTTCACTCCTTTTTGAGCCGATCTTTGATATATTGTCTCTTTGTTGATCAAACCTGCAACCAAGCACAACTTGTGAGCCTTTTGGGACTATTTTGTATGAATATTTGATCAAAGCATAAGCACGAAGGAGTATAAAATGCGTCAAAATCCCTAGTTATCAGGTTCGCATCTGTTCATGACGAAAAAGTAGATTCGAGATTGTGCCCCGGTTCGCTGCACCACAACAGGTAAAATATGACCCTATTTCGATTGTTTTTCCCCTTTTGTTTAAGACATTGTGTTTGTTTAGAAAAGCATATCTTAAGTTTACTTCTTTATCTGTTGTACTAAGATGTGTCAATGATAATTGTTGTTGAAGTGAAATGAGGAATTCATGCTTTTAGTCTCTGATGTACTCATATTTGTAGTGTTAAAAGTTTATGACCAAATTATGTTAGTACTTGTTATTACTATTCAGTTGTGATAGAAAACATACCCTTTAGGAATTTTGTGATTAACATTCTATTTTCTAATGTAATTTTAAATTTTTATACTTGAGTGAATTTCAATTATATATGTGTCGCAACTTTAGATATTTTTGCCATAGTCTAGAAATCATGGCTATAACTTAACTATCATTTTAGTTTGATTTAAGCGATTAGCATAGTCCCAAAATACATGTTGCTACCATGTCTTCGTTAGAAACATGAACTTAGGAAATATTTCTATAAACCTCTCGCCAAGTCCAAGAAAAGTGAATGTTTGTGCCTCTGTTACTTTTATCATCATAATAAAATATATGTTTCTTTATGATAATGGTACCATGATTTACGATCTTTACATGGACTTATAAGAAATTGATTAATAATAAGCTGCATACTTGAGTTATAGCTGTTTGACTCAAACGTTATTGAATACTTTTCGAGCAAATCAATCAATATAGATGAAGGGGTAAATCGTAGTTGAAGATAATGAACCCTAGGACAATCTTTGTAGTTAATCTGAGTAGCGATAATATAAATTAAGGGGAGAGGGAGAGGATGATAATCTTCGAGAGCTGAAAGATGCAGTTTTAGAGA
>MU711778.1:0-18434 GCA_026770625.1 Nicotiana glauca | reverse complement strand
ATATAGGGAAGGGCCTTTATCTAAAATATTTGAAAGACACAAATAAAGTACACGCTATCTAAGGGCTGGCGTGGTCATGAGGTTGTCCTCTCATTACCCCCAAGCCGTCCTTTTAACTGGACTCGTGCGTTTACGATCGGTCGTACTTATTAGGAGACGTGATCAGTCAAATTCGACCCCATACAGTTAGTCTCTCCGCTCATTGGGGTCGTAATGAGATGCGTCCTCGAGGGATGGAATCAATGCATTCGTTTTGGGAGAGTTTGAACTTACCAATGGGCTGTGATGTGACAGGTATGAAACAGTCATCATGACTGTCAAATCACCAAATCGTAATGCCTTTTCTCGTGCGATGTCAGCGTCCACAGGTGTCATCATTGCATGTATTCTCGAGGCAGGGAACCAACAACTCTGGCGCTTGGTTTCCCGCGCTGGTTCAAATTCTGCCTCTTCGATTCTGGCGCCTTCCAACTCTATAAATAGGGGGAAGGTTTAACTTGATTCAAACTTTTGATCGTTTGCAGAAGCATTCCCCCCTTCATATATATTTTCATCTTCTGGTGTGTTTCCTCCTGATCGAAAATCTCCCTTTCCTTTGTTGTTTCTATGCATAACCCTTTCTTTATCAAAATCATGCATAAATCTCGCCGAGGCAAAGGGAGGATTTCGGCAGCTGCCCCGTTGAACATGACACCGCCTTCTGATGGTGGATGGGCGGAAGAAGAATAGGACATGACTCCTCTTACCGTAGAGGGGGCTGCTGCTGCAACGTACCTTAGTCCGCAATGACTTCAATAAGGACTCTCTTGTTCCGGCTTCAGAGCTCTCCCTGTCGTTACAAAATCACTTAGATGACCTACGGGTGAAGTACAGCATACCTGCTCATGTAGAGATGATTCAGGCGGAGGGGGATCATGTGGATGTTCATAGGCTGGGATATTGCACTTTTTATGAGTATCCATTTGCGATTGGTTACAACCTTACTCCTTTCCCCTTGGCAGAGGAGTTTTGCCGGTTCTACAATATTTGTTCGGCTCAACTTATGTCGTACACCCTGAAGGTGCTTCTACTACTAACTAAGTATGCGGAGTTGGCAGGATGTGAGGTCACGGTCCATTACCTCCTTCAATTGTTTAGTGCCGGTTATTTAAGAGGGACCATGGTGCATCTACGAGGTCGTGGTACGAGAGGATTAGTGGTCAAGACCGATGACCGGGCGAGTCGTGGATTTTGGCGCAAATATTTTTTTTTTAGGACCAAGCACCTGGTCTCCAATCCCGCTGGGTTCCCAGAGAGGTGGAATTCGACACGTAAGTATCGTAGTTTGTTACATTCCTTGTTGTTTGTGACCGTTGTGATTCTAACTTTTATATTGCAGCTATGGCTCATCCGCCTCAGTCCGTTACCAATCTTAGGAGATAGGTTGCCGGCCTGCTACCTTACGTGGAGGAGACCCGCACTTGGCCTGACTTTATGCAGCGTTATGGTCCCAAAGTCTCTTCAGGTAGATTCCCGGTTTTTAGCCTTGTGAATCATGCTACCCCGCTTACTTAACCCCCCCCCCCTTTTTATTTGGGTGATAGGTCGAGGCGCCTCGAGGAAGAAGGTGACCGTCCCCATTTCCGCACGATCCAACATCGTTTTGGACACTCATGATGTATCAGTTGAGTCTGTTCAAAGGGATCTTTCTCCAGCTCCCTTACAGGGGGTTACCTCCACAACTATGGTTACGTGGGAGTCAGCATCATTGGCGCCGGCTCTGAAATCTGTGGGAGAACCCTATGATGGTGAAGAGTCGCCAGGAAGAAAGTGAAGGAGGCTCGAAAAAGTCAAGGCGGTGGCTACTGAAGCCGGTGGAAGTGAGGTACCGCGACCGACGCCCAGGCCTTCGTTCATGGCCGACGCCATTCTTTCTGCTAGGTCATCTCAATAGTGGGGTGGCGTTCCGAGCACCAGTTCTAGTCGTCCTGTCGAGGGAGGGTCATCGACCAACGTCGAGAGGCCTGGCGATAAAGCGGAGAAATCAGACTCCGACATTGCTCAGGGGGATGTTGACAAGTTCGTTGGTGGTCTTACCCATGTGGCGATGACGACAGATGGCTTCGACCGTCATATTACGATTTCGGTAGCATATAACTTGCTTTTGAATAGTGAGCAGGCTACTTCGGGCCTTACCCTATTGTGTGCCGCCTCTGAGAGCGAGGTGCTCAGTACGGTGGGCGATGCGGTGCTATCCCGAAGGGTTTCCGGCATGGCTTTGTAGGTACTCTTTTGTTCCTTTTCTTTCTTCTGCATTTTGTTAGACTAATTTGAGGCGTGCTTACTTCTACTTTATCTCTTCTTTTTCAGACCCTTGTTTTGGAGGTGGAGAGGGGACGCCGTGAGAAAAAATGGACTGCCCTCTTCTAGAAGATGTTGAAAAAATATCAGAAGTACCGCTCCAAATGTTGAGCGGAAGTCGAACGGGGGCAGTCCCAGTCAGAACATAGAGAAGCTGAGGTGGAGGATGAGGATAGCTAGCTAATGAAAACCTTGGCTCGTAACAACGAGTTGGAGGAGCTCCTAAGGACGAAGGAGGACGAGCTTGAGTTGAGCCGTGGGGTAGCGGCAGAGAATGCTGACCTGCAACTGAGGGTGGTGGATCTAACTGCTGAACTTGACACTCGGGTGGCGGAGATTAACGGGATTTCTTGGCCTTCCTCATCTCGCCCTTCACCCGATTAGAGTGAACGTCGTAGTGTGCATGAAATGTGGATTTTTGCGGAGGCTAAGCTCGACGTGTATAGTGAGACTCATGTTGTAGGTCGGGCGACCGAGGAAGCGGTCCGGGCACAGACTGGTAAAGCTTGTGATTATTACTCCGACTCTCCTCATGGGAAGGGGCCTATTTCCGAGGATGTTAACCACCTTGACTCCACTTCCTGGTATAATGACGCTTACCACTCAGAGGGTGACGGGCAGTTATGAACTTGTAATGTAGATTTTGGCTTGTATAGTGTGTTGGGACTTATCTGCGGGGGAAAATGTACAAATATATTTTTGTTGTAATATAATTTTTACTTTTGTTGCTTTGTCCATTTGTCATAATGCTTAGCCTCCGTAGAGGTTGTTTTTGTCATTCATCAAACGGTCGTGTCGTGGTTCGAACGAGGTCGAACTGGTGTCGATGGCCTTAGCCATTAGGATATTACTTCGACTGTCGTCGAAGTAGTATCGGTCATGGTTCGAACGAGGTCGACCTGGTATCGATGGCCTTAGCCATTAGGATGTTACTTCGACTGTCGTCAAAGTAGTATCCGTCGTGGTTTGAACGAGTTCAAACTGGCATCGATGGCCTTAGCCATTAGGATGTTTCTTCGACTGCCGTCGAAGTAGTATCCATCATGTCTTGAATGAGGTTGGATTTGCGTCGATGGCCTTAGCCATTAGGATGTTACTTCGACTGTCCTCAAAGTAGTATCCGTCGTGGTTCGAACGAGGTTGAACTGGCGTCGATGGCCTTAGCCATTAGGATGTTACTTCGACTGTCGTCGAAGTAGTATCCGTCGTGGTTCGAACTAGGTCGAATTGGCAATGATGGCCTTAGCCATTAGGATGTTACTTCGACTATCGTCGAAGTAGTATCCATCATAGAATGTAGATTAACTCTTATTCATGTAATGGAGATTTCATTCAGTCAATAGAGAATTCGGTTGTACAATGGAGAATAATGGAGAGTTCTGTTCATACAATGGAGAATTTTGTTCATACAATGGAGAATGATGGAGAGTTCTAAAGTGTAGTCCCTTCACCATGTTGGCCTGCAGACCGTGTCGGTTGGCCGATATGGTGAACTTGCGCTCCTGTACCACCGGTATCCCCTTTGCTGACTTGTTAAAAACCTTCCTGAGAAAACCCAATTGGGACAAAACTCGGGTGAGGGAAAAAGAGTATGACTTGGGAGATGCCTTTTAGAAATGGAAGTATTTGAGATGGGCGATGTTCCAATTGTTTTGGAGTGGTTTTTCCTCCATCGTTTCTAGTCGGAACGCTACTTTGTTTGCTATTGCTGTGATTTTTATGGTCTTTCCCAGTTGGTCCCAAACTTTCCTTCGTTTGGGTCTTTTGATGCCAGTATTTTGGCCTTGAGGATGTAATCGCCGACTTTGAGCGGTCTTACTCTGGCTTTCTTATTGTAATATCTTTCTGCCTGCTGTTTTTGGGCCATCATTCTTATATGGTCCATGTATCTTCGTTCTTCTGCTTTGTCTAGGTCTTGTAACCTACTTTCGTCATTGTCTATTCCGCTGGTATGGGAGTATCTCAGGCTTGGTTCTCTAATCTCGACGGGTATGACTGCATCAGTCTCGTAGACCAGTGAGTATGGTGTTTCTCCCGTACTGGACTTGGGCGTAGTTCGGTACGCCTACAATACTTCGGGTAGTAATTCGGGCCATAGCCCCTTGGCTTCTTCGAGCTTCTTTTTCAGTATGTTCAATATTGTTTTGTTGGAAGACTCGGCTTGGCCGTTAGCGGCGGGATGATACGGGGTGGAGAGTATCCGCTTGATGTGCCATTTCTCGAAGGATTCAGTTGTTATCCTACAGATGAACTGGGGCCCATTGTCGCAGCTGATTTCTTTGGGGATGTCGAAACGGCATATGATATTTTTCCATATGAAGGCGATGACCTCTTGCTCGTGTATTTGCGCGTACGCACCTACTTCCAACCATTTAGAAAAATAATCAGTTAAAACTAACAGAAAGCATACCTTTCCTCGTCCTACCGGTAGGGGGCCGACTATATCCATCCCCCATTTTATAAACGGCTACAGCGAGGTGACCAAATTGAGGAGTTCCCTGCCTGGTGTATCATGGGGGCATACTTTTGGTACTGTTCACATCTTCGGACATAATCTGCTGCTTTTTTCTTCATGGTGGGCCAATAGTAGATGGCGCGGATAAGGCAACAGACAAGGGCGTGGTTCCTTGTATGGGTGCCACAATGGCCTTCATGCACCTCTTCTAATACTTGCCTCGTTTGATGTGTCCCGAGACATTTAGTAAGGGGACCACCGAACGTTCTCTTGTAAAGTTCGTGATTTATCAAGCTGTACCGGGCAGCTTGCACCCGGAGTTTCTTGGCTTCTTTTTTGTCGCGTGGGAGTGTTCCGTCCTGCAGGTAGGATACAAACTGGTCGCGCCAGTCCCAAGTCAGGTTTAAAAAGAATACCTGGACATGGTTGACGGCCGAATGGAGGAGAGTGACCACATTTTCTTTGCTGATATTTTTGGTGGCTGAGGCCAGTTTGGCTAGGCTGTCTGCCTCGACGTTTTGTGCTCTGGGGATTTGCTCGAAGCGACATTCATTGAACTTAGGCATCAGCTTATGGATTTCTGATTGATATTTTTGTAGCCTTTGCTCTTTGGTTTGGTAAGTCCCGGTGACTTGATTTACGACGAGTTCAGAGTCGCAGTGGAGGATGAGTCGATGGGCTCCATATTTGATGGCTAGTTTCATGCCTGCAATCACAGCCTCGTACTTGGCCTCATTGTTAGTCATCTCGGGGCATTGTATAGACTGGCGAATTACTTCGCCCGTGGGGACTTCGAGGACGAGTCCCAGTCCCGATCCTGAGGCGTTCGCAGCTCCGTCAGTGTAGAGGGTCCAGAGGTCGGTGTGAGCAGAGGTGCAAAGGGCCTCTTGTTCCACCTCTGGCAATATTTCTATTCTGAAGTCGGTGAGCACCTGTGATTTGATGGCAGTCCTTGGGTGGTAGGTTATGTCATACTCGCTAAGCTCTATAGCCCATTTGGCGATTCTACCCGAGAGTTTGGGTTTATGTAGATAGGCCCCTCAGGGGGAAGGTTGTTATTACCTTTATGGGGTGGCATTGAAAATAAGGTCTGAGATTTCGTGAAGCTACGACTAATGCCAAAGCTAGTTTTTCGAGGTGTGGGTACCTCGTTTCGGCATCTATTAAAGTCTTGATGATATAGTAAATAGGGGATTGCATACCTTTGTTTTCGCGGACTAAGACGACGCTGACGGTGACTTCGAACACCGCCAGATACACGAGTAGGCACTTGCCTGGATCTGCTTTGGCAAGCAGTGGTGGTAAAGATAGATATGCCTTCAATTTCATTAGTGATTCGATGCATTCCTCATTCCACTATAGCCCACGATCTTTCCTCAGCACACTGAAGAATTTGTAGCATCTGTTCAAGGATCGTGAGATGAACCTGGATAAAGCGGCTATTCGCCCTGTTAGTTTCTATAACTGCTTCTTGCTATTCAAAATCTCGGGTATCGTTTCTATGGCCTTGATCTGGTCCGGGTTGACTTTGATACCTCGCTGTGATATGAGAAAGTCCAGGAATTTTCCTGAGGCCACGCCGAAGGCGCATTTTCCAGGTTCAACTTCATCCCGTACTACCTTAGTATCTCAAAGGATTGCTTTAAATGGTCGATATGGTCCTCCCTCTTTGCCGACTTCACTAGCATGTCATCGATTTAGACCTCCATTGTTTTACCAAGCTGTTCTTTGAACATCTTGGTGACCAACCTTTGGTACGTTACACCCGCGTTTTTTAGCCTGAACGGCATCACCTTGTAGCAGTATGTCCCTTGATGGGTGATGAAAGTTGTATTTTCTTGGTCCTCTTCGGCCATCAAGATTTGGTTATAGCCAGAGTAGGCGTCCAAGAAACTTAGCAGTTCGTGCCCTACTGTTGCATCTATCAGCTGGTCGATATGGGGAAATGGGAAAGAGTCTTTTGGGCATGCCCTGTTCAGGTCGGTGAAGTCTACGCACATTCTCCATTTCCCATTTTTCTTCTTTAACCATGACCATGTTGGTGATCCATTGAGGGTATTTCGATTATGTGATGGAACCGTTGGCTAGTAGTTTGTCTACTTCTTCACTGACTGCCTCATTGATCGCGGCATTGAATTTCCTCCTTATCTGTCGTACAGGCGGATAAAGTGGGTCGACATTCAGCTTGTGAGTGGCGATGTCTTTTGGGATCCCCGACATATCTGAATGGGAGAAGGCAAATAAATCTGTATGGTTAGTTAAGAATTCATGGTACTTGCCTGAGTCGGAGAGGTTGTGCCCGATGTAGGCTCTTTTTGAACTATCGGTGTTGTCTAGCTGGACCGGGTCAAGATCCTCGACTGTCGCTTTGTAAGCTTCTACGATATCTAGGTCCCTAATGCACTTTGTTGTAGGGTTTATTTTAGACCCTGACATGGCTGATTGTTATGCTTCCGCGCTTGCTCCTTTCAGCTGATTGGTATGAGTGCAGTCTTGGGCGATCCGGTAACATTCTTGGGCAGTGCGTGGCTCACCCCTGATCCTGAATATTCCCCACGAGGTGGGAAACTTAATTACCTGATAGAGACTCGAGGGGATGGCTCGCATGGCGTGTATCCATGGGCGTTCTATGATGATGTTGTAAGTTGTTTCCTAGTTCATGATGTGGAATGTGGTTTCCAGCGTGACTCCTCCAGCCAAAACTGGTAGTGATATCTCTCCGGAGGTACGCTCTACTGCATTGTTAAAACCTATTAGCGTTATGCAACGTGGTATTACCTTATCTTCGAGTCTCATTTGCATGAGGACACTCGGGTGGACAATACACGCGTCGCTTTCGTCGTCTACCATGATTCTTTTTATGTCAGTGTCAGCAATGCATAAAGTTATAACTAAAGCATCGTAATGAGGAAAAGACAAACCGTCGGCATCAGACTTATTGAAGGTGATACTATTTTCGAAGTCATCATACAATTCGTGAGCAATCGTGCGCTTTAACTTGTGTGTGGTGGTGAATTTTACATGGTTGATTGCTGAGTCGTTACCGCCACCAATGATCATTTGTATGGTGCGTGCGGGAGAAGGCGGCTTTGGCGGTCCTTGGGATTGATCGCTTCCCCTGGTGAAATTAGCTCTTCATTTGTCACTGAGCAGCTCCTTCAGGTATCCCTGATTTAGCATTCTGGCCACTTCCTGTCGCAGACCTATACAATCTTCGATCTTGTGTCCCCTTTCCTGATGGAATTTGCATAGGACGTTCGACCTCCTCGCACTAGGATCTAATTTCATTTCCTGCGGCCATTATACCTTCGTGCCTAGCTTTTCTAGTGCGTACACTATTTCTGAAGGTAAGACATAAAAGTTATGAGCGGATAATAGTGGAGGCATACCTCTTTCATTTCAAAGCGGGGGCGTGTTGCTGCAAGGCATCTAGATGTCTAGGTGGAGGCGGATTATGGGCTCTGAAGTAGGGTTGATGCCTTTCTCTATTGAATTGGGGGAGTGGTTCCCGTCCCCCGTCATTGCATCGATCCCTCCTGACTTCTTACTGTACTGATGTCAATCGTTGGGTTGGACCGTTAAGGTCGTCTTCGTCTACCCTTACCTCTGCGCAGTAGGCGTTGTGGATCTCTTCCCACGTAGTAGGGGGATACTTCATGAGTCGACTGAGCAGCTTCTTGGTTGCTTTTGACCCATCTCTATTTAGCCCATTTTGGAAAGCGGTGATCGCCATTCCTTTTGATACGTTCGGCAAGCCCATTCTTATCTTGTTGAATTGTGCCAGGAATATCCTGAGTCTTTCGCCTGTTGTCTACCTGATTGCAAAGATATCGTTGACCCTTACTTCAGCCTTCTTTGCTCCCGCATGGGCAGTGGCGAACTTGTTCGCCATCTCTTCGAACGTTGATATCGATCTGGCTGGTGGCTGAGAGTACCATGTTAGCGCCCCTCCTGTTAAAGTTTCACCAAACTTTTTCAGCAACACAGATGGCACATGTTCTTTTGTTAAGTCGTTGCCTTTTACTTTTGTTACATAATGGATAGGATGATCTTCCGGATCTGTGGTCCCGTCATATATTCTCAGGTATGGGGGCATCTTGAAGGTTTTAGGGATTGAATGAGGAGCAGCTTCTTCACTATAAAGTTGCTCGACGAATCTTCCCACGTCGCGTTTTGGCAGTAGCTTAGGGGCTCTGGGTATTTTGTCTACCCTTTCCTGGTGCTCCTTCATTTGATCACGGAGCACTTTGTTCTCGTTCTCCATTTCTTCCATTTTCTTAAAAATGGTTGCGAGTGCATTATCGCCTGTATTGATGTTGGCGTGAGCGCTGCTTGTCCATATAACACTTGGTTCACCGGCGGCAGCCACGATTTCCATCGTTGATGAGTCTTTAAGATTTCCCTGAGATGGTTTCTCGAGCATGACACTTAGAGTGTTCGTCAACCATTCCTCTAGTAGCTTCTTGACTACTGGGAGCGTTTCTTTTACTACGGACGTTGAAGCCCCTCTTTCATGCATGATCGTTAGATCTTCGAGTGAAGAGGGTGAAATCTCCTCCTCTGGAAAACTACTTGGTGTTGCGTTCGCAACATTTTCTCTACCGGCCTCGTTGAGGGGGCCTATAAGGTTGATTGAGACATCTGCTATCATCTTCAGCCTTGATTCTTTATCTGCCATTTGTTAGTTCTACGGAGTTTGAAGGATAATGATTGTTGTTCTTGATATCCTAGATGTGAACTATGAGTTCGACTACCGAAATCCCCACAGACGGCGCCAAATTGTTTGAGTCAAAAGTTATTGAATACTTTTCGAGCAAATCAATCAATATAGATGAAGGGGTAAATCGTAGTCGAAGATAATGAACCCTAGGACAATCTTTGTAGTTAATCTGATCAGCGATAATATAAATTAAGGGGAGAGGATGATAATCTTCGANTGCCCCTTACACAGCTCCCCCCCCCCCCCACCCCTTTATATAGGGAAGGGCCTTTATCTAAAATATTTGAAAGACACAAATGAAGTACACGCTATCTAAGGGCCGGCGTGGTCATGAGATCGTCCCCTCATTACCCCCAAGCCGTCCTTTTAACTAGACTCGTGCATTTACGATCGGTCGTACTTATTGGGAGACGTGATCAATCAAATTCGACCCCATACAAGTGCAAATGCTGAAATTTTGCCTTTCCACGTGATAATAGAAAGTACTGATATATGCATATTTCATCATTGCTATGGCCATTAAGGAACATACTGCTTTAGTTCCTGTTTGAGAGGACACATTTATTCTAATTTGTGTATAGGATGGAGAATGTATTTTTGGGATAGTATTTTAGCATACTTAAGTCTTGAATTCTTTCTTTATATGAAATATGCTAGTTTATATAGTATAGATTTGAATGTAGTAGAGTAGTATCGTTTTACTTATTTTGTACTTATAGATAGGAGTCAGATTTTCATTTTCTTTCTACCTCCTTCATTTTTATTATTTCTGTTTGCTCAAAAGTTATCGTGTGCTTTATGAGTGCAAAACAATATAAACAAATTACGGGNAGAAGCCCCCCCCTTCTAGGGCTTCCACTCTTAGTATTTATAGATGTGAGCTTCGTGAGCTGGCAATAAATGGCCTTGGCCATGCTGAGGTTCCGTCCCCATGGGGGAATGAATTGGCCGTGCCCTTGTAGATTAAATCGGACAAGAGTCAAATCATGTTATGAATAAGTGGCCATACCACTTATTAATTATGGATTAGCTCAAGACGAGATTAACTCCGTTAATTACCATGAGATCAAATTCTGACCCATACAGTTAGTCCCTCCGCTTATTAAGGTCGTGTTTCGGCCGAGCTCGATGAGCGGACTTCATCGATTGTGATTTGAAAAAACTCGAATAAGGGGGTCTACTATTGCTTCGATCGAGACCGAATCCTTTTTGGTAATAGCCCGAACCATGTGGAATGTCGGCGTCGTGTTATCAAATTACCAAGTCGCCGTATAATCAAGACGGAATGCCTCTCCTCGGCGAAGATATATGATGTTTTAACACAATTCGAGCGAGACTAAACTTCGTTATGTTCTGGTACTCACATCTGTTTGGGATCATAGTCGTTGACGACGGGGGATGGGCCGTATGTGATACAGCCGTAGGGAATAAGTATGCGCCGAGTACGTATTTGGTCACGTCCAGAATTTTGAAGGTGTACGGCACATTCTTTCAGCGTTCGCAGGCCGTTGCGATTATTCCGACGGTGAAACGTTGGCGGATGGCCGAGAAGTTTCTTTGTGGAGCTTATCATAATGACGCTCGCTTCAGTCGAACCGAACCATTTTACAGTTGGCCGTGCAGCTAATGATGGCTATTGGGTTTCGCGAAAGCCATTTACGTTACCTATAAAGGTGGGTTGAGGCATTCATTTCCTATATCTTCATTGTTCATCTGAGAGAGATTCTGAAGAAACTTTTTCATTCTGCTAATTCATCTTCTCCTTTCTTTCCCTGATTGTGATAATTTTTGTCTTGCCCACCGAATTCTATCCCTTTCTCTTTAGTAGATCAACCATGGTAGGCAGTTCTTCCCACGATGCTCTTCCGATGGATTTTCCGGTCAAGTCTCCGGTAGTTGAAGGGCCACCTCCGGCAATGGGGAGGTGCGGAACATATAGAGACCAGAGAAGTTCCGTTGGTTGATGAGGTAGTTCCTCGGACCGGAAGTCCGGCGATTGATTTCACCGTCGACGGTGGAGAGGACCCGGTGGATGAAGCCCCGTTAATAGGGGAAATTGGGGTGGCCCGATTATGCGAACAGGGGGTCATCCTCACCCATGCAAACATCGTTCTCGCTAGAAGCGAGGAGAGGGTCCACACCGACCGCAGGGGATACTGTTTTTTTTATGCCTAACCCTTCAGGTTGGGGTTTAAGACTCCGCTCCCAATGCTGGTGGTGGATTTCTATCAATATTATGGGGTATGCCCGGGTCAGCTTTCTCCTTCTCTTTACAAGTTGCTTGCCATGTTCATCAAGTACGCGAAATTGGCCCGTATGGAGGTCACGCTGCAGCATGTGCTTAGTCTCTACGCTTCCCAAAGAGTCCGTGGCACCATGATTCAAGTGTGCCCTCGTGGGTCGGGGGGCTTGGTCATGAGATTGGATGACGAGTTCGACCCTCGCCCTTTCGAGCACTTCTTTTATATCAGGACCATGCATCTGGTGGCGGATGCTACTGGGTTCCCAGAGGCTTGGAACTATGTATATAAGTTCTTTAGTGGTTGAATTCCCTTTTCTTCCCCTTTTTATGATTCGTGATCATGAGCGTTAACTCGTGTCGTTTTTTGTAGCCGATAGGTCACCGCCGGCCCCATTGCCTTAGATATGTGAGTGGGTCAAGGCCGTACTCCCCCATACAGCGAGGATACGCATATGGGTGTCTTTCTAGGCGAGGTATGGTCGTAGGCCCGCAGCCGGTGAGAATTCAACTTCTACTTTTTCGTTTTATTTCGTCTCTATTTACTAACTTTGTTTTTCTCTGATCGGGAAGGGCACACCGCGTCAGGGCTCCTCAGCTAGCCTTTTGTAGTCCTGGCGCAATTGCTCAGCTTATTGCAGCACCGGTGTCGTGCCCAGTACCGAGGGCGGCGTCGGTTGAATCTTTAGCAACTCATTCTCCAGTACGGGCTGCATTTCGGGTCGAGGGGATGTCAGGAGCCGTGCGCCCTAGGGCAGAGTCTCCCTTAAATGAGTTGGAGGAGGAGGAGGAGGAGGAGGAGAGGCCGTTGTCACAAACTTGCTCATGAAATCCTATCTATATCTTCAAACTTGCTCATGTGTTGCCTTGAACTCGTATCTTGTGTTCTTCCAATGGAATTCTGGCTGTTGCCTTGGCGATGTTTTGCCATTCCCTCTGATGTTACTTGACTCCTTGTTCTCCAGGTGGCCTCCTGACTGCTGAAGCTTGAAATGTATTCCCTTATTCTCTAGGTGGGCTCCTGATTGCTGAACTTGAAAAGTATTTCCTTGTTCTCCAGGTGGGCTCCTAACTTCACAAAAATAGACAAAACAAAGAAAACGTTCTGCCCCAGTTTGGAAAACCGGGGCTTGTTACCATATATGAATTGAAAGCTAAAACTTGAATTGTGATAAGATTGAAGTGTAACTTTAAAACTTAAAGGCTGACATGTATTTTAAAAATTTAAAATTTATCTTAGGTGAAAAATTCATCAGACTAAGATTTTCATCTTAGGAGAAAGATTCAACAGACTAAGATTTTTATCTTATCTTAGGTGAAAAATTCATCAGACTAAGATTTTCATCTTAGGAGAAAGATTCAACAGACTAAGATTTATCTTTATATTAGGTGAAAAATTCATCAGACTAAGATTTTCATCTTAGGAGAAAGATTCAATAGACTAATATTTATCTTTATCTCAGGTGAAAAATTCATCAGACTAAGATTTATCTTTATCTTAGGCGAAAAATTCATCAGACTAAGATTTTCATCTTAGGAGAAAGATTCAACAGACTAAGATTTATCTTTATATTAGGTGAAAAATTCATCAGACTAAGATTTTGACTCTAGGAGATAATTCATCAGACTAGGTCCATTTATTTGTGTGATCTCACGAGGAAGATCCATCGGACTGCGATTTTGACTCTAGGAGATAATTCATCAGACTAGGTCCATTTTTTTTAATCCAAACTTCCTTAATCTTTCAATTTCAAACTTCCTTTCTTTCTTTTTCAAATTCTGCCTTTCTTTTTTTTTTTACAAATTATGCCTTCCTTTCTTTTTCCCAAATTATGCCTTCCTTTCTTTTTCCCAAATTATGCCTTCCTTCCTTTTTCCAACTTCTGCCTTCCCACTTTTTTCCAACTTCTGCCTTCCCCCTTTTTTCCCAAATTATGCCTTCCTTTCTTTTTCCAATTTCTGCCTTTATCTTAGGTGAAAGATTCATCAGATTAAGATTTTTATCTTAGATGAAAGATTCAACGGACTAAGATTTCTTTATCTTAGGTAAAAAATTCATCAGACAAAGATTTTTATCTATTACCCATTTTCCTCCGAAACTTGTTTTACCTACCTTCTAACTTGAATTGTCCTCCTTCAGAACCACTTCCCTAAAAATTGGTGTTGTCCTCCTTCACAAAACCACTTCTCTAAAACTAGTGTTTCAATCCTCCGAAAATTACTTTTCTTAAAACTGGTGTTTCTTTCCTGAAAACTACTTCCCTCTCTTTTTCTCTTTTTAAAAACACTTGTATTGACCTTCATGTTCTTCAGATGGGTACCCGACTTCAAGAAAATTTTCAACACGACAGAAAATTTTCTGCCCCAGTTTGATAATCCTCCTGTAGCATATCTTTCTGCCATCAATAACATTTCCATGCCCCTGTTTCAAATCAAAGCAAATTCTGTCAGTTTAAAGTGTGGTGGTTGGATGTGGTACTCCCGCTGGGATGGCTTTCCTTTTCTCTTTTCCATGCTTTGCATTGTCCGACCATCTTTAAAACTTGGCTAATAATTTCCGCCCTTCTTGACGACTACCTCTCAATTATTACTTCTAATCTTCTTATCTGACCCTATATGTTTCTATGATATCTGATTCTTCTTGAAGATCTTTCTGGTCACTGGTTAACCATTTTTGTCAATCTTACCACGGAAGATACCTTTGATCTTTTCACCTAATACCCTCCACCCGTTGCATTGTCCATGACTTGATATGTACCAAACCTTTGTGTTTCATAAGGATCTCAAAGCACGTTTGTTGCCCCCCACAGTATGTTGTTGTCTGTTGGCTTATCTGATGGCCTTGCCCCTGAGGTCTGTTTCTCCTTTACTTGCCGATAACTTTCATTTCTATTTGACGACCCCGCTTATTTCTTGCCTAGCCACTTCCATTGTCATCCTTATCACAGAACACACATATTCAAAACCCTATACCTTCTGTTTGTTGCACTTTTTCTGTACTGACTTTAACCAATCCTTGTGCCTCACCCCAAAGCATGTTGATTATTACTAGCTCAATGCTCTTGTTGTTTTTCTTGACTTGTGATGCTTTGATATGTTAGCCAGACCCTATTTTGTGCAATTGGAAAGCTGGTGGCAAATTTTGAAATCATTTCTCACTTGTTATGACTAAAAAGACTCAGAAAGGGAAAATGAACAAAACAGAGGAACGGAGTGAAAGGCAAAGGAAAGAGATGATTCCTAAAAGAGAAAACTACGAAGTAGAGACCTATCAGATGAGGATACCATCTCTAATGACCATGACATGCACCTATAGTTATTCTGTCAATCAAACTTGATGTTCAGCTCTTGTTGTACCTTTTTGCCGTGAAACTGGGCTTCAATGCTCCGCTTGTCTAATTTGATTCGTATTCCTTATTCGGCTTGTAGTGCCCAAAGGGTTTTCACCATCAAACCTCTCTCATTTGTTCTTTCTCTCAACTTACCATCACTCAAGGTGCTTGTGAAGGTTTTCACCAGTAAGACTCTCTCATTTTTATCTCAACTTCCATCGCCTTGCGGTAACCGTGAGGGTTTTCATCAATCCGGCTCTTTTATTTTTATTTTCCTTGCTTGGACCGGAGTGTTGCCCCTGATGTGATTCACCTTTGCTCGCTTGACTCGGCATTTCTTGAAAATTGATTGAAAGGTCTTTCTTTGGACCGTAATGTGGCTTTTGGATAGGTTTAGAAAGAATGGTATAGAAGCTTAAAATAATTCAACGTGGGTTAAAGAATTACAACTTTCAGAATCATATTTCTTGTAACAACCATAACTTCTGCCCCAGTTTCCTTCTTGGGGATTCTTGGATTTTTCTTCTTTTGTGACTGAACCTCAGTGAGGCTGCCTACGTACACTTTCGGGATCAAGTCAAACGTAGTTCAGGCCATAGAACTACTTCGTTGTTGCGATCTTTCTTTTCTTCCACTTTTCTTTTCCTTCTTTTCATTTTTTCTCTTTTTTTTTCTTTTTGCTTTTTCTTTTTTTTTTTCTCTTCTTTTCTTTTCTTTCTTTTTCTTTTCTCTTTTTGCTTTTTCTTTTCTTTTCTTTCATTTTCTTTTCTCTTCTTTTCTTTCACTTCCCTTTCACTATTTTTCTCTTGTTTCTCCACTTACTTCCTTATTATTGATTCCGAAAGAGGGGTATGAAAGAAAACAAATAAGGCTCAAAGAGGGTGACAAAAGGGTAAAATGTTTAGATAGCAGAACAAAACGCCTTCGTCATTCCAATCTTCAAAACATACCAAGCACAAACTACACAATTAAAACACCTTTTGATTGATTCACATATTTGCCTTTTGTATTTGCCGATTCCTAGCACCATCGAACAATAATTTCGGTACCATGAACAGTCCCTTTAGACTTGGGGCATTCTTGCCTTCGACTTTAAACCGATGAGGTATGATGCATTTCCACAGTGTTTCTTTATGTTCTATTTGCCTCCAGTTTCACTTGATTCAGGCTTCAAAGTATTCCAATATGTTCTTATTTCTTTCGAGTGCTCTTACATTTTCGAATTGTTTCATTGCTATACTAACTTTTAAAAACCAGGCCAAGAATTATATATGTATGTCATGTCACCAAAGTCAGCGTAAAAAGAATTGTAAAATGACTAGAAATGTTAGGAAACAAAGAATTGCATTAGACTGATGGTGCAAAGGGTCGAAACAAGCAGACTAGACTAGAATTACAAACCTAGACGGCACTAAACAAGCTATTATGATTAAACAAAGCAAAGTGAAAAGATAGAAGGATTTGAGTCACAAGACAATGTCCGGATTACAACCCTGAGATAACCCGGACAACAGAAATGATACCAAAATAAACCACCAAAACTCCACTCTGGAGCGTCTTCCCAATTACCAAGAAAGGCGTCTTAGCCACTGAATTTTACACCAAGATTGCTGGAATTTTCACAAGTCTTTATCACGTTATTTTGAGCAAACTGCTTCTGGGTTTCCTTTGTCGGCTCATTCTTACGATCAATCATTCCCACCATATGCGTCTCATTATGCACTGGAGATGGACTTTGGCCCATGTTTACTGCATCTGGACTTGGCGCGACAATGTCGCCTGTATCAATAAGCTTTTGAATTGCATTCTTCAGATTCAAACACTTCTCTATGTCGTGCCCCGGGGCACCTGAGCAGTATGCGCACCTTTGAGAAAGATCAAACTTCTTTGGAAGAGGGTTCGGTGTTTTTATCTTAATCGTCTTCAAAACAAACTGGCGTATGATTCTCCCAATGGAGTGAATTTTTTCTTTCTCTGCAACCTCTCGTTCTTAAATGCTTGATTGGGCTGGAAACCTGAACCATGAGGGTTTCGGTAGGCCTGTGGGGGCGGGCAAGACATTCGTAGATGTGGTGGTGCATTGTGGTTGTGATACCGGGAAAGTGATATACGATTTGGGGGTTCTGTGGAGAGAGGTAGCCGTGAGGAGGATGACACGGATATCCACGGGGTTGATATTGAGATTTAAAGTGTTTAGCAAGAGTGCCCGCTGGATCCTGTTGTTGGTGGCGGCTATAACCTGATGGTTGGACAAAAGATCGGGTGTTGTTCGAGGGATATGTTTGGGGTTGGTGTTGAAGTTGAACATGTTTGGCAAGAACAATTACCGGACCTTGTTGTGGATGGGGCTCAGGAACATTTTTTCCGTCAATGGCAGGACCATCCCGAGTAACCTGTTCATTCCACTTGAGCCGAAAATCCTTAAAACTCCACTTGGGTTTCTTTTACTTCTGAAATGGGGAGGAGCAATTTGGGACAATGTCTTTATTATACTGAAAATGTCGCACAAAATCTTGAGCCATGTCACTCAATGTAAGCCATTTGCCAATATCATGACAATTATGTCATTCTAAAGCTTCCCCAGTCAAGCTCGTATTGAAGTATGCCATTAACAAATCATCTTTATCCCCAACACTTTTCATTTCATCGCAATAGACCCTCAGGTGAGTTACCGGATCTCCATTCCCATCGTACAAGTTAAATTTTGGCACTTTAAATCCCGTGGGCAGGCGAATGTCGGGGGACATAGAAGATTCTTTGTTGGACATGTTACCATGGTCTCCCATTCCTGGCATGTTTTCTAAGGATTGTTCTTTTGGCTTTATGGCTATTTTTCCTGTAACCTTTTAATTTCCGGTGTGAAGCTCATCCCGAGGGCTCTTCCCGTATTCATTGTTGAGGGTAGTGGATATGACAGGAAACATTGGTGGTGGTGGGGGTGGTGCCTTCCCAGTCATCCAGGCTTGATACAGGTCTGCCATGTGTAATCTTAACATCCGCACCTCCTCGACCAACCCATCATCCCATTCATCCAACTGTTTTCGAGCACCGGTATTAACCGACCCAGTTCTTTTGTTGTCTGCCATTGCCTTTTGTTGTCGAGAAGAATTACCACTTTGGAAACCACAAACCAACCACCTTTCTGGAATGACAACATGAAACCACCATGTTAGCATAAAGGCATTGATTTTTCCTTTTCTTTCTTTGTTTTCCGCTATTTTCTTTTCTTTTTGCCTTTTGTGATTTTTCCCTTCTTTTTTTTTGGTTATGGTTGAATCCTACGTGGATTGCCTACGTATCATGACCCCGCACGAATCAGACCGAGCGTAGTTCTTGCAAATTAATGCA
>MU711775.1:9382-87612 GCA_026770625.1 Nicotiana glauca | reverse complement strand
AAAATCAATCGAGTTTAGAGGAGACAAGCAGATAAACAAATAAACAGGTTCAGAATCTCGGATAAGCCCAAAATTTGGGCTTTCACTATGCTAACTCAGGTAAATAAAATAAGGCAAATCAAATGACCATTAACAAACAGACCAAGAATTTCAAATAAAATCCCCAAGAAAATTAGGGTTTTCAACATGCTAACTCAGATAGAAGATAACACAAACAAAACACAGTAAAACATGTCAAGAATTAGAGAAGAGATTCGAAATTACTTAACATGAAACCCTAGTTGAAGAATAAAGAGTTTCTGAAAGTAAAGATTAAAGAATCTTCGAGAAAAATGCATTGAAGGTTCACACACACATAGATCCAGAGCAGATCTAAAATAAATCGAAGGAACCTTAGAGATTAAGGTTTCGTAAGAAACCCAGGTGATAAGAAAGGCTTTGGAAACCATCGATCTGAGCAGGAAAGTCGAAGATCAAACTCGAATAGCCATGACTGGCCGGACAAAGGTTGAAGACGACCGGAGAACAGTCATCGAACAAAGGCTTGGTCGGAATCCTTCAAGGTCTGGCAATAGGACCTTTAGAAACTAGCACGCAGAAGCCATGAGAGGCTAGTATAGGCATCCGATGAGCCTGAGAAACCATAGATTAAGGTTTCGATGAGAGGCGGCGGCTAGGGTTTGAGGTGAGTTGAGAGAAGAGAGGATTCAGAGGCGGCGGTCGAGAGAAATGAGGTAGGGTTTTGGGTTCATTTGAATTAAAAAGGAAAGGGGAGCCGTTGATCTAAAGGATCAACGCCTGGGATTGAACGGGTTAAATGGGGAACGGGTTTGGGTATAATAGGAAAGGGTATGGGTCGGGTAGGTGTATTAATTGGGCTGGGTAAATTGATTTCAAATTGGGGCTGAAATGGGGTGCCAAATTGGCTAAAATTGAAATGCAATTAGGCCAAATCGTAAATAGCCAATTTTCCCCTTTTAATTTTATAAAAATAGTAATACTGATTTTAAAAAACAAATTAAACATACTGGGTAAATAAGTATTATATAGATATTAATTAAAAAATGTTGGGATTAATTTTATAAACATAAAACGCCATAAATTACAAGATAGGCTATAATTGCAACTATATGCCATTTAGCTTTAAAAACACGAAATGAACTTGTAAAAAAATGCAAAAATTACCTTAATTATATTTTGGTGTATATGTGAAAATAAAATGAATTATTCACCAAAATGATAATTTTGGGTATAATTATTGGATTTTGTTGTATAAAAATTAGGTAATAATTTGGTTTTAAAAATCATTAAAAATACCAACACTCTTGGGTGTGCTTATATATGCTATTTTGGAAATATTTGGATACAAAAATACTTAGGGAAAAATTGGGTATCAACAGCTGATTTATCACATATTTTTAGATAAGAGGTCCGAATAAGACCTGCCCGCTGTTTGTAATTAATAAAGACTGTTGCAGTTTATAAGTTTATCCTAAGGCTTGCCTAAGTGATAGACGAAAACCTATAGGCCTGATATCTACTGATTTCAGAAACAAAGAGGCGCATTGATTTAGGAAAAGGTTGCCAATTTTAACAGAAAGAGTACATGTTCTACACTTGATAATGCATTACTACTGACAGTTTAAACTTACAAACGAGTGAGGTGATTCAGATTTGATTAGAACCCCTACAGGCATGCTTTCTATGTGTTTGTTGACTTTAAACACTGTTATAGACATAGAGAAGTGCGGAAATCCTATAACATGCTATGTAGGTGTTGTATTTTTATTACGAGCATGATATTTGATTGCATTGGTTATTAAGGCCTATAAACTCGTTTACCTAACGAGAGATGAGTATGCAAGAATCAGAAATGACCTATAGGCATATTATGTACATACATGTGTATCCTATAGACACGGTATCTATATATGTGTGCAGAAATTCCTATAGGCATGTTGTCTAAATGAGAATGCAGAAGTTCATAAGTTCCTATAGACAAGTTATCTACATGATATGCAGAAATTCACAAGGCCTACAGGCAAGATATCTATATGATGTGCAGAAATTAGAATACCTATAGGCAAGTTATCTATATGATAGGCAGGATTCATAAACATGGTATCTAATGTTAGTGCATAAATTCATAAAGAAACCCCTATAGGCAGGATGTCTATATGAATGCATAATTCATAAACCTATTAGCAGGATATCTACCATTTGCATAACGTTATTCCCTCCCTTTTTCACTAGCCATCCCCAATAGTTTATTACCAGTTATTACAGCCTGGAATAAATGTAAGAAATGGAAAATACATCAAAAATTAAAAGTACAACCAAGGGGAGTCTGCTTCAGGCTCCTTGTCTGAAACATGAGATGAACCAACTCCAAGAGATCATGATCCAAAGCCTTTCTCTCATTTGGATGTGTCAGAGTTCCTGAAAAGCCTCATGTGGACTTCGGGCAGTGCTCACACCAAAATGCATAACTAAATTAAGACATAGTGCAGTGTGGGAGGGCCAGCCCTCAAATGTCCAAGTTTAGAGGGAAATCAAGGTCCCAAGGCAAGGCTCACAGGAGGGGGCAGAACTTAGAGACTAGGAGAGAGTGCAAGCACAGAAGTAAAATTCTGAAAAGGGAGAGGGGAGAAGGGGAACAACTTAAAATCATAACATATAAGGGTATAAGGGAGTGGGGAATTTACAAGAACACAAGGAAAGCAGGCTGATGGGCATACCCAGCAATGGGAGATGTTGGCACACCCTTCAGCTTGTTTACAGGTTAAGACCTCATTGGTTCAGAACCCAGTTCATGGAGAACAACTCCTGTTGCCATGCCCTAAGTCATCACTCTCAAACACATAGGGGTAATAGGATAGGGAGCAAAAATTTATAAAAGAAACAGGCCATAGAACATAGGCATACTAAGCTAAATATCAAACTCTATAGAAAACAATAAAGTAGACATGGATACAAAACTATAAGTAAACACATTGAAGTGATGATGAAACTTTAATTAGAACATACCAGATTCATAGTTCGGAGGCATCATTCTCAAAGCCAAAGTGCAAACAGGAAGACAGAATACTATAAGTGTGAGTTCATAAGAGTTTGTGAAATTGTAAGGTCTGAAATGTGTTGATCGTGTCAAGTGTGAAAGAAAAGTACTGTATTTATACTACAGAAGGCAGGCACAAATAAGGTAAGAAAATAGTTTGAAAACTGATTGTCAATCAATTACACAAGGCTTCCCTTAATTAAAGGGTTCAAATTCAAATGGGTAAAACCATTTAAGGAAAGGAATTAAATAAACACTTTGTGTAAAACATGCAATTGAGGGAAAATACATAAAGGTTATTTAAGGACAGGGTTTTGACAATACACGGTTTGTGAAAATAAGGCAAGGGAATCAATTAGCATCCAGTAAATCACAAAGTCTAAAATTTGGTATGAATGAACCAAGTCATAAAAAGAGGAAGAAGGTTTTTACCTAAGTCGAGTCGCAGTGAAAGATGGAAAGAAATCAATTAAGCTATATTCAGAAGGAAGTTTACACTAATTGCAAATTAGAAAAACATTTATAGGAAAATTCATCATATATAAGGAGCATGTGAGCATGAAAGAAGACTGTCATGTAAATCAGTAGAAAAGTCCAGTAACAAAGTTAAGAAGAGTTTATCAAAAAGTCAGAATCATATGAAACTCCAAAATCGACCTAAAAGAGTTGGGGGTTTTGAAATAAGAATCCTAGTTCAGGCAAATCACAAAGAGAGAGAGAGAGAGCAAGAAATTGGATCAAAACATGTATAGAAGTTTCAGAAAAGAATTAAAGCTTCTACCATACTTCCTCTAGCAACATAACTCGTGAGAAACATGATAGCAAAGCAACATGCAATCATAGTAGAAGGATTCAAAAAACATAATGGCAAATACTAATAAGAACAAAAGAAACATGCTTAAAAGGATCTTTCAGGAGATCTTTAACAGGGCTCAGTAGCAGGCAAACAAAGAAACTTAAAACTCAGTAGGAAAATATAGTAGAAGAACACAACAACACCGAAAAAGTATAGCAGACAAGCATATAGGAAAACCAGTAAGATGAACATATAAGAACATGGTAAAGAATACAGTAGGAAAGTCTACGATACCATAGTATAGGAAAACATGGTGAGACAAACACATAAATGATGATATAAGAACAAAGTAGAGGCAAACACATGAATAAAAAAGAAAAACATCATTAAAAACTTAAACATTTCAGAAACCCTAGATCAAAAAGAAGTGGTTTTGAAAGTAATTTTTGAAAGCAAAGCTAGGGAAATCGTTTGAAAACTCAAGTAGAGAATATATACACAACAAATATAGAAAAAATGGAGAAAACCTCGAAGGGTTAGAGTTTCAGAAGAACACTAGAATGAGAAAGGTTTTGAAAAGGTCATCGATCTAAGTCAGAGAGGTCAGAACCAAGATCAGAACACCATGGTACGCCGGAGCAAGGCCGGAGATGGGCATGGAGCCTTGGGTGAGAATCCGGTATCAAGTGTATAAGAGCAAAGGGAGGTGAGTATAGGGCTCCCATGGCCTGAGAAGCCATGGATTCCTGTGGGTTTTCAGGTTGAAGACGGTAAGGGGCGGCTAGGGTTAGGGAATATTCGAGAGAGTTTGAGAGAGGAGAGGGGTTTTAGAGGCGGCTGGTTAGGGGAAATGAGTTAGGGTTCGGGGTGTTAGTGAATTAAAAAGGAAAGGGGAAATTGTGGCCATTGATCAAAATGATCAACGGCTTGGATCAAGAAGGGAAGCTGGGCGGGTAAAAATAAACGAGTTAGGGGCGGGTTAAATTGAAATTGGGCCGGTCCGTTTGAAATTGAAATTGGGGTTAATTGGGGGGGTTAATTTGGGCTAAAATTGAAATAGATAGGGCTAGATTTTAAATAGCCACTTTTTCCCTTTTTATTTTATAAAAAATAGTAAAAGGATTTTTGAAAATAATTAAAGGTACCAAATTAATTAATAATACATAAATATTAAATTAAAAATACGAAAATAAATCTTTATAATTATAAATGCAATTAAATGTTACAATAGGCTAAAATTGCAATTATATGCAATTTAGCTTTAAAAATACTAAATAAATTTGTAAAAATGTGTAAAAATCAGCTATATTTTGGCATAAATATGAGAATAAAATAAGTTAATCACCAAAATAATAATTTGAGGAATAATTATTGATTTTTGTATTGCTAAAATTGGGTAATAAATTGATTAAAAGATCTTTTTAAAATTAAGAAAAATATTAAAATACTTGGACATACTTATATATGCATATATATGCTATTTTGAAAGTATTTTGCATATAAAAATCAACTGCTGCCCCTCTTTATCCGGGAAGGATGAAAGAATTGTCGGGTAAAGACATGATTGCCAATTTGACCGAACGGAATGGCTTGAAGAATTTGATCGTGTCCTGGTTCCTGAGCTGCCTACATATCCCTGGTCTTACAGGAATCAGGATTTAGGATCCATCGGCGGAATATGCCGATGGAGGTCTTTCCAAGAACGGACGCGATATTTAGGTTGGGATGTATGGTTAGAGCCTAATAGAGCTGCGGGAACTGGAGCGGGATCGCTCCTGCTGAGACAGTCGTTACTAGCCGGTTTACCTGCAAATAAGCAATACAAGTGTATATTGTGCAAAAATTTAAACATGATGCAATTTCCCGTCGGGCCTTGAATGTTGTCTTTGGACAGTTAGGATGACGTCCTTAGACTATGACGTCCTGGCCATGAAGCATATAATAAAGGATTCGCAGGCTATGAAATGATGCTCTCGGGCTATGAGAATGATGCCTCCAAACTATGATGCCTTTGAATAAGGATATACAAGAGATTAAAAGGGGTTCTCAGGCCATGGCATGGCGTTCTAGGGCTATACGAATGGTGCCTCCGAACAATGACACCCTTGGACAATTTGGCGATCTTTCAGCCCATGAAAACGTAAATAAAATGGTGATCTTTTAGCCGATGCAACATGTAAATAAAGGTGGCCATATTTCATCCATTCAAAATGTAAGTAAAAATGGCGATCTTTCCGCCGATGCAGGATGAAGTGGCGATTTTTCAGTCGATGCAAGACGTAAATAAAGGTGGCGATATTTCAGCCAATGCAGGCCATAAATAAATGTGGTGATCTTTTAGCCGATGCAAGATATAAGTAAAGGCGGTGATCTTTCAGCCATGCAAGAAGTGAATAAAGCGGCGATAATTTAGCCATGCAAGATGTAGATAAAGTGGCGATATTTCAGCCGATGCAGGATTTAAATGAAGTGGCAATTTTTCAGTCGATGCAAGAAACAAATAAAGGTGGCGATATTTCAGCTATGCAAAATGTAATCTTTCAGGAGATGAAAGATTTAAATGAAGTGGTGATTTTTCAGCTGATGCAAGAAGTAAATAAAGGTGGAGATATTCAGCCGATGTAGATGGATATAGGGCTTAGTCTCGCAAGGCAGAATGGTAGCCTTATGCAATGCAGGAATGCAGATGGAGACAGTGCTTAGTCTCGGAAGGCAGAATGGTAGCCTTATGCAATGAATGAATGCAGATGGAGACAATGCTTAGTCTCGGAAGGCATAATGGTAGCCTTATGCAATGCAGGAAATGCAGATGGAGGTAGAGCTTAACCTTGGAAGGCAGAATGGTAGCCTTATGCAATTCAGGAATGCAGATGGAGACAGTGCTTAGTCTCGGAAGGCAGAATGGTAGCCTTATGCAGGAAATAAAAGGAGAATAGTAATAAAATTTCTTAGCTGATAGCTGATTGTGATATCGTGGTTGCTGGGGATGTTGTGTTCGGATATCAAATACGAATAGAAGTGCTGGTTCTGAGAGTTGTATTCCTGATTCCATAATATATTTCTTTTCGAATTGGGTTCCTGTATCCAAAGAAAAATCGTGAGTTTTGTAAAGGGGAAAGGTTAGTTCGTGTCCCCGCTGACTTTGCTTATGTAGTTTGGCTTTGATCTGATGACACGGTATGTATCATTGGGGTAGAGTGGCTGAACAAAGCGATTTTGATAATAAACATGCATGAGTTTGTAAAGATATGACATAAGTATATATTTAAGAAATAATTTTTAGATGAACCGACAACTGTGACATGGTTCAGGACATTTCGACCTCTCTTGCTTTGGAATTTTGAGGGTCCTCCTCAAGATTCTGCCCCAATTTAATGGGCTACTGCTTCTGATAATTGCTTGCGATGATCGGTTGAAATTACTTCGGAATTTTGAGGGTCCTCCTCAAAATTCTGCCCTAGTTTCCAATTACAGGGGGAAATGAAAATTTTATTGAATATTGACCAAACCCATAAGGCTGCCTACGTATCCCCTCTAAAATGGGAATCAATTCAGACGTAGTTCAAATTACATCTTATAGGAAAAGCATGAAGATTACACATAGTAGCGCTTGACTGCATCTGAATTGATTGGCTTTAGCCAAACTTCTCCGTCTATTTTTGCAAGTATAAGGGCCCATCCTGTCAGAACCCGATGAACCATGTTTAGACCCTACCAATTTGGAAGAATTTCCCTTTGGCTTCATCTTGATGCGGAAAAATTTTCTTTAACACCAGTTGCCCCGGTGTGAACCTTCTTGGCTTGACTCTCTTATTGAAAGCTCTAGACATTCTATTCTGATAAAGCTAACCGTGGCAAACTGCATTCATTCTCTTCCCATCTATAAGAGCTAGCTGCTCGTAGCGGTTTCTCACCCATTCTGCGTCGTCGAGCTCAACTTCTTATATGATCCTTAAGGAAGGGATTTCTACTTCGGCGAGAATGACGGCTTCTGTACCATAAACCAGCATATAGGGAGTTGCCCTAGTAGATGTTTGAACTGTGGTGCGATACCCCGATAGAGCGAATGATAGCTTTTTGTGCCATTGCTTATGCTTCTCTATCATTTTTCTCAATATCTTCTTGATGTTTTTGTTGGCGGCTTCTATGGCTCCATTCATCTGAGGTCTGTAGGCTATGGAATTCTTGTGTCTGATCTTGAAGGTCTCACACATAGCTTTTATTAAATCATTGTTGAGTTTGGAGCCATTATCAGTAATGATTGACTGTGGAATCCCGAACCAACAAACAATGCGGTCGGGAACAAAGTCTGTCATGACTTTCTTAGTCACTGCTTTGTAGGATGCTACTTCAACCCATTTGGTAAAATAGTCAATTACCACGAGGATGAATCTGTGCCTGTTTAAAGTGGTTGGCTCGATTGGACCAATGACATCCATTCCCCAAGCGACGAAAGGCCATGGTGAGCTCGTCGCATTAAGCTTATTTGGAGGTACCTTTATCATGTTTGCATGTATCTGACAGTGGTGGCATTTTCGTACATACTGGATGCAGTCTGTCTCTATAGTCATCCAGAAGTAACCAGCTCGGAGGATCTTCTTTGCTAACACAAAACCGTTCATATGTGGACCGCAGGTCCCAACATGGATTTCTTCTAGCAGTTTAGATGCTTCCTTGGCATCGATACATCTTAGTAATCTCAAATCTGGAGTCCTCCTATACAGGATTCCTCCGTTGTGAAAGAAATGGTTGGGAAATCTTCGAAGTGTGAGCTTTTGAGTAGCATTTGCAAGCCCTGGATACTCTCCTTTTGCCAAATATTCCTTAATTTCATGAAACAAAGGTTTTCCATCTGCTTCCTCTTCGACATGAGCACAATAGGCTGGTTGATCATAGATCTTCACCGGAATATGATCAATGAAGTTCGTATTTGTATGTTATATCATGGATGATAGGGTATCTAATGCATCGACAAACTCATTTTGGACTCTGGAAACATGTTGGAACTCTGTCTTTGTGAAACTCTTTCTCAACTCCCGTACATGGTGCAGATAAGGGAGTATCTTGGAATTCTTGGTCGCCCATTCTCATCGTACCTGATGTATAAGTAGGTCTGAGTCCCCAATTATTAGCAACTCTTGGACATTCATGTCAATGGCCATCTTAATACCTAAGATACAAGCTTCGTACTTGGCCATGTTGTTGGTACGTGGGAACCTTATTTTGGCAGATACCGGATGGTGCTGACCGGCTTCTAATACTAGGACTGCTCCTATGCTAATTCCTTTGAAATTTACTGCTCCGTCGAAAAACATTCTCCAGCAGCCATAGGATTCTTCAATGTCTTCTCCTATGAATGATACCTCTTCGTCAGGAAAATACATTTTCAGGGGTTCGTATTCTCCATCCACATCTACTAGTGCTTGTCCCTTGACCATTTTCTAAGTTACGTAGACAATATAGAATTCACTCAGCAGGATCTGCCACTTGGCGAGCTTGTCAGTGGGCATGGGCTTCTAAAAGATGTACTTCAAAGGATCCACCCTTGATATGAGATATGTAGTATATGCATAGAAGTAGTGCCTCAGCTTCTGGGCTACCCAAGTTAAAGCATAATAGGTGTGTTCTAACAAAGAATAACGGTCCTCGTACGGAGTGAACTTTTTGCTGAGGTAGTAAATGGCATGTTCTTTCTTTCCTATCTCATCATGTGCCCCAGGACGCAACTGAAGGCACCATCCAACACTACGATGTAAAGTAGCAAAGGTCTACCTGGTTCAGGCGGGACCAAGACTGGTGGCATTGACAAGTATTCCTTGATTCTGTCAAAAGCTTTTTGGCATTGATCGGTCCATTTAGTGGGGGCATCCTTTTTCAACATCTTGAAGATTAGCTTACAGATAACTGTAGATTGTTCTATGAACCGGCTGATGTAGTTAAGTCTCCCCAAGAAGCTCATCACGTCTTTCTTGTTCCTTGGCGGTAGCAATTCTTGAATGGCTTTGATCTTTGTTGGATCCAGTTCTATCCCCCGATGACTCACAATGAACCCAAGCAATTTTCCATCTGGAACCCCAAATGCACATTTTGCGGGATTTAGTTTCAGGTTGTATCTTCTCAGTCGGTTGAAAAACTTTTTCAGATCCTCCATGTGATCAGTGGCTTTCTTGGACTTGATGATGACATCATCTACATACACTTCGATATCCTTGTGTATCATGTCATGGAAAATGGTAGTCATAGCCCTCATGTAGGTGGCCCATACATTCTTAACCCAAACGACATCATCTTGTAGAAGTACATTCCTCACGGCATAATGAAAGTCGTTTTCTCAGCATCTTCATCATCCATCCAGATCTGATGATACCCTACGAAACAATCTAAAAATGATTGCAACTAGTGCTTGGCGCAATTGTCAATCAGGATGTGCATGTTTGGCAAGGGGAAGTCATCTTTTGGACTGGCCCGGTTGAGATCCCGGTAGTCGACATAGACTCTAACCTTCCCGTCCTTCTTCGGTACTGGCACAATATTGGCTAGCCATGTTGGATACTCCACTACCCTGAGAACCTTAGCTTTGACCTGCTTAGTGACTTCTTCCTTGATTTTCAAACTCATATCTGGCTTGAACTTTCTGAGCTTCTATTTTACTGGCGGACAGTCTGGATCAGTTAGCAGTTTGTGAGCCATAATAGATGTGCTCAGACCAGTCATGTCGTCGTACGACCATGCAAATATGTCCTCATACTCTCTTAGAAACTTTGTATAATCTTCCTTTTCTGATGGTGACAAATGAACGCTGATTCGTGTTTCTTTGATGTTTCCTGCATTTTCCAAGTTAACGATCTTAGTCTCGTCTAGGTTGGACTTAGGTCTATTCTCAAAATTCTCAAATTCTTTAACAATTTCTTCCGGTATATCATCTTCCTCTAAATCTATGTCCGTTTGTTGCGTTGTCTCATTACATGTCACAGTCATTGGTTTACCAAGATAAGTAATAATAATGCTGTATAAGTAAAGTAATGAGAGAAAATAATAAGAGTAATATTTATAAGAAAACTGAAATGCGTTGATAAATTCCATAACTGTTTTTGAACATTGTAGCTCTTTCTTGCGAAAATTAAAAATGCAAAAGCGAAGTAAACTAGTAAAATAAAATAGTGCATGATGTTTGTTCAGCCTTGCTACCCCGAGGCTTGCTACGCTCTGGTAGTTCTGATGGTCCAGTTATTGAGGCATGCTCCTCTGCTTACAGCCTGTATGAAAGGGCCTTCCTCCCCCTCCTCCTGGAAAACGACACAACAATCCATATCATCGTCTTCCAAGAAGAAATTTCTCAATGCTGCCACTGATTCCTCTTCTTCTGACCCATAGATTAACTTTGGCTGGTTGGGAAGTCTGTTCCAAATGGGGTATTGGCTGCTCCAATGGATAGTCAGGACCGCGCCATGGTGGCGACCATTCATTGAATTCTTTCCAGGTATACTCATATCCCAACCCGAAGGTGGTGCCATGTTTCTTGAGCTTGATGGGCTTAGTGATTCCTTAGAGGTTCTTGTCAAGTCCCTTGTCAGGTTTATGCCCGCTCCAGTTCAATATGCTTTGAATTTTGTTATTCCACCATTTAACCTTATCGACGGCGTTGACTCGCTCGATGTGGTGGTAAGTTTCCCCTCATATTCTTCTTCTTCCTCCAATTTCTAGAATGGTCTGGCAACTGTATATGGGATTACTATCATCACCGTGAATGATCACCTCTTAGTGGTTCCAGTCATCCTCTATCTTGATCATGTGAACATCACTCTTGTGGTCTGGCAGAGGGTTATTACGGACATTCAGAGCAGGCTCCTTGCTACAATGATCTTATTGTCAATCAAAGTTTGGATCTTATCCTTCAGGGTTATTGCAACATTCATCAACGGTATGTCCTTTCATGCCGGAATGGTATGCACAGGATTTATTTGGATTGAACCACTGAGAAGGGTTTTTGGGGGTTATGGTAGGGATAGGGCTGACATAACCAGCAGCTTTGAGCCTTTCATACAGCTGGTCAATTGGTTCAGCAATGGCGGTATACTATTTGGGAGGTCTGCGGTCGAAATTTGGTCAAGGCCTAGGGAAGTTTTGACATGGGGAATGTGATTGATAGTAGGATGGTTGGGTGTTGTAGGCTTGGTAAACATATGTTGGTTGGGAGTATTTGGGTGAAGTGGGCTAATATGCAGGAGATGGAGATGACTGATAAGTGGGTGGCGGAGTATGGTAAGAGGGTGCGAGTGCTTGGTAATTTGGGTTAGGCTGATATGTGATTGGAGGTATTGAGTATGTTTGGTACTTGATAGGGGATTTGGTCCTCTGTTCAACTATTACAGCACCTACGTCCCTTTTCTTGGACGTGCCACCAGATTGTAAAGCCTTATTGGTAGCCTGCAAGGCTTCAAAGTTCATAACCATACCACTCTTGATGACTTCCTCGATCCTTTCTCCTAGCTTGATGATATCAGAAAATTTATGATTCTCAATCAGTATCAACCTCTCATAATATTGTAGGTCCTGAGCCCGGACAAAAAACTTGTTCATTTGTTCTTCCTCTAAGCCAGTCTGACCTTAGCAGCTTCTGATCTTCAGCGAGTGTCATACTCGCGGAAGATTTATATGGGTTTCTTCTTCAAGTTTTGGATATATAACATATTCGGTACATTCTATGTGTTGAACCTCAATCTATCCATGAAATCAGATGCCATGCTTACCCAGTTCACCCACTTCTTCAGATCCTTGCTAATGTACCAGGATAAGGCGTCCCCCTTCAAGCTCTTAAAGCTGCATGTAGATTTTCTCATCTATTCCCACTCCGACCAGCTTGCCACAGTATATTCTCAAGTAAACCCTGGGATCCCCTATACCATCAAACATTTCGAA
The DNA here is from genome assembly GCA_026770625.1 of Nicotiana glauca. Taxonomy (NCBI): domain Eukaryota; kingdom Viridiplantae; phylum Streptophyta; class Magnoliopsida; order Solanales; family Solanaceae; genus Nicotiana; species Nicotiana glauca. The sequence continues at coordinate 74,839 of MU711775.1, read as the reverse complement.
CTTGGGAGGTTTGTACCCCTCGGATAGTTCGACATCGGGTTGTACGCACAGATCTTCATAGTTTAACCCCTCAATTCCCTTACTACCTTCAACGCCTTGAATTCTGCTAGTCAACGTTTTAAGCTCTTCGGCCAAATTTCTGATGAGCGAGTCCTTGTGGAGTGTGGCACAGTCTCCACACAGATGGGGGTATTATGTTGGGTGTGGTAGTCTTGTGGAGTTTTGGGGTTCTGGGATAATTAGTGGGGTGTTATTTAAAGTATGGCAAGTATTGTAGTGGTGGTGAGGAGCGGGATGGTTTTATTTCTTTGGGATATTTTGCGAAGGTACAGGATTCTGAGTATTTGGGAAAGTAACCTCTGGAGAGGTGAGGGAAAATGACAGACTTGCCAAATTTTGGACTTGATCAAGTTCTTCCTGGAATTTCAACAGCTTTTATTCCAATTGGGATGCGTTTTCCTTGGTGACCTCTACCCGTTCAGTTGAGTTGTTCAAATCTTCCATTTTTCCTTTGTTTTTGTGTCTGACAGGACTGGGAGGAGAAGTAGGTGGAGGGCCCTTGGATCTTGTAAAATATGATGACGTTGCCAAAGCTCACGAACTAACCTTTGGGGAGGGGATAAACAAAAAATAAAAACAAAAGGTAACAAGTCAGTGAGGATCATTAGGAAAAATGTTGCAATATTTTAAAAACACATAGTGCTGAAATATAAAGTGCGTCCTAATTTGGGGACCTCGTTGTGCCCGAGGTAGGCCTAGCGACAAGTTAATTTGGAGAACTTAGGATGCTAAATGCCTCATTTTATTGATAAAAAGTAGACGAATCCCAAATCGACACTAAAATAACAAGAAATTAAATGTCACTAATGGCCATTGGCCTTATTACATTCATAAAATGAAAGAGTAAATTCCTATCTACTTGGTCCCGGAGGGACCTTTCCCGGACTCGGCATCATTGGCTCCATTGAACAGCTTCCCCAGCTCGCGCAGTCCTAGCAGCAAGTGAGCTCTGGCCAGATGTCCTCCTTCATTTCCTTCAGTAGTCCAACAATCTTCGACCCTCTTTAGAAACTTCTTTTCCAACTCTACTGTACCTCGCTCCAGATAGAGCAATCGCTTGTTAGCACTGACAGCCATATCCTTCCACTCTTCGATTAGTTTTTGATTGGCTTCTTATATTTCACGGTGCTCATTCTCACATTCTTGAATCCTCTTGCACAGCTGGTTTTACTTAACCTGTGCTTCAGCCTTTTCATCGATGATCCAGTTACCTCGAACAAACCCGGGTTAACGCAGACCGTTGTGATTGTCCTCCAACCAGCCTGAATAGTGTGGGGTACAACCAGCATGGTATCTATCTGGTTCAATGGTGTCCCTTTCCAACACAATATTGCAATGCCACATATGCTGAGCCTGGCACATGTAAGGGCTATCGTCATTCTGGAAGTCAGCCCGGAAGTGACTCATCTTGTCGACTCTTGGTATAACCTGCTTCCTACTCGCTTGTCTCATAACCTGAAGAGGTACGTATGGTTACGTTCCTCTTAAGATGATTAGTATTAGGAAAGGTGTGTCCCTAGATCAGATGATGAACTCCTCGGTTGGGAACCACTCAAACATCCATTGTACTTGGTCCTCAATTAGATTTTCGAAGAGTTCGACCCATTCTCTAGCATTCTCCGGTTGAGAGAACATGTTAGGCATGTAATTCATTTGCTTTGGATGATGAAAAGTGATATGATCATCCTAGTCTATTCGGTGGATTTCTTGTCAGTATTCACCCTTTTGGAGATGTTCCATGAGCCATAATTGAAGTAGCATATTACAACCCTCAAAGCCTTGTTGACACCTTTCCAGTGCTCGGCATATGTTTGCGATGATCATTGGTACGAGACTGAATGGTTGTCCGTCAATTCTTTCCATTAAAGTTTTGGTGACCATAGTTAGCCTGGTATGGATCCTTGTGTTCTTCATTGGAAATATTATCATCCCCAAGAAACAGAACATGAAGACAAATACCCTTCGGTGAATATGCCCCAATGATGTAAGGGCGAACTCATCAGGATAAGTACGGTAAGATTTGTTGTGCCCGTACCTCTCGTACAAATAGTCAAAGGGAATGTATAACTCCTTCTAACATGTCAGGTCTGGATTCTTCTTTAGACCTATCATTTTGAGAAAACCTCTACCTTTTCGATTTTTCGGCATTAATAAACCTGGAATTTCCCACTGTATACCAACCAACCCTCATATTTCCTCGAGCAGGGGTGTCATTTTAATGTCTCTAAAGCGGAACACAGACCTATTACAATCCCAGAATAGAGTGGCAGCTTCTATGATTTTGTTGTTGGTTTGAATTTCCAAGAGAGAGGGTAAGTTACCCAAATATTTCTGGATGAGCGTCTAATCACTGGAGTGAAAATCCTTCCACCAGCTTAGCAATTTGGGGTGGATGTTGGTGACCATGCCAAATCTGGGGACTTCGTGTCTCATGTTTCTACAAGATAAAAGGTTAGGCCCTTACCCCCTCCGGACTCGACTACTAAATATTGATAATTGGCATAGAAGCATTTAGTTCTCCAAATAAATGTACAAAATGTGGTAGTGTCTGTTTGGATTTTGGGGAAACATGGTTGACTTTGGATAAGGCTATCTTAAAGTGTCATTATACTGACAACATAACTGACTTGGCTAGGTTTGACCATGATACATGCACAATTAAACAGAGTAAGATTTCTATGGGGTATTAGACTAGTACCCTTAAGAGGACAACTCAAGAGGGAAAGGCGTGAAACCGTCGACTACACCATTGATCGATTGTTTTTACCACAAATATGCCTTTGCCAGATTTAGGGATGATAATACTGGAAGAGTGCAACCACTCATTATAAGCGTTGTTATGGTATTTTGTTTGGCACGAGTGGAATATGATGTTTAAAACATGCTTATGCAATAAATAAAACAAGTTGTCATGTATTTTCATGTTCATAAAATAATTACAATAATTTAAAACAGTAACAGGAATGCATTAATGGAAAGCAGTAAAAGAAATAAAGAAAGGAAACAAAAGACAAGTCAGTTTCATAGTAGAAGAGGCAATTAAATGCTTAAAACAAGTAAAGGCATATAAGAAATGTAAAGTCACAGTAATAGATTGAAATGGTAAAAGCCTAAACGATATCCCAAGCAGAGTTGCCATGCTATCGCGCCCCCTTTTTCTCGCGAAATCGGGTTTATGACATTTGGGAGGACAACTCGCTCCCTATTGGGAATTGGGTTTAATAGAATTGAATAGTCGCCACCTAATGATTTAAGTGCATTGCACTAAGAAGGGTTTTTGTTTGGATAACCAGAGATTGGGTAAGGGCTTCAAATTATTCCAAGGGGAAGGTGTTAGGCACCCTTTAGAATCCACTAGTGTGGTTCCCGGCCAAGCTATTGTTGTGACTTTAAGTAAAAATAACATCTAAGCAAGTAAGACTTTCAAATAAGAGGGGATTTCACATAATGGTTTCAAGTTGATGAAGTTAAAAGAAACGGAAGGAAAGCTGAATTTTGAGAAAAACACTTTGAAATTTGAAAGTAAACAATGAAATAAACAAGTAAAAGAGAGGGGGCGTCCTAGGTTTATAAATAATATGGATCACCCACACCCAACACCCTGTAAGCATTTATACACGCGGTACTATAGTGTGGTCATCATATCCATATCTACCATTTCCCACCCCGTTAAGGTATTAAACGCGGAATGCTCTCATTTTACTTATTGCATGTTATTACCCGCCCCAATCCTATCAGTCCCGGAGGCATTTAGGACTACTAATCCCAAAGGGAAGGGATGTTGGGTTTTTATAGTTTCAAAGGTAAAAATACTAAGGCGACAAGCAAGAACACATATAACAAGTATGGGGAAAGCACATAAAGAAATAAGGCTCAAACATGCCTCCCTAGATCAAATAAAAGCATATAGTTTAACATGTCTTGCACGTACTGATTAAGGTCTGATTAAGCTTAAAAGTTAAAGCAGGCTGATTTATCACATATTTTCATATAAGAGGTCCGAATTAGACCTGTCTGCTGGTTGTAATTAATAAAGATGGTTAGAGTTTATAAGTTTATCCTAAGGCTTGCCTAAGTGATAGATGAAAACCTATAGGCATAATATCTACTGATTTCAAAAACAAAGAGGTAAGCTGATTGCAGATTGATTTAGGAAAAAGTTGCCAATTTTAACAGAAAGAGTACAAGTTCTACAATTCATAATGCATTACTACTGACATTTTTAACTTACAAATGAGTGAGGCGATTTAGATTTGATAATAACCCCTGTAGGCATGCTTTCTACGTATTTGTTGACTTTAAACACTGTTATAGACATAGAGAAGTGCGAAAATCCCATAACATGCTATCTAGGTGTTGCATTTTTTTTACGAGCATGATATCTAATTGCATTGGTTATTAAGGCCTATAAACTCGTTTGCCTAATGAGAGATGAGTATGCAAGAATCAGAAAGGACCTATAGGCATATTATCTACATGCATGTGCATCCTATAGACATGGTATCTATATATGAGTGCAGAAATTCCTGTAGGCATGTTATCTAAATGAGAATGCAGAAGTTCATAAGTTCCTATAGACAAGTTATCTACATGATATGTAGAAATTCACAAGACCTATAGGCAAGGTATCTATATGATATGCAGAAATCAGAAGACCTATAGGCAAGTTATCTATATGATATGCAGGATTCATAAACATGGTATCTAATGTAAGTGCATAAATTCAGAAAGAAACCCCTACAGGCAAGATATCTATATGAATACAGAATTCATAAACCTATAGGCAGGATATCTACCCTTTGCATACAGTTATTCCCTGCCTTTTTCACTATCCATCCTCAGTAGTTTATCTACCCTTTGCATACAGCCCAGAATAAATGTAAGAAAGGGAAAATACATTATAAATTAAAAGTACAACTAAGGGGAGCCTGATTAAGGCTCCTTGTCTGAAACATGAGATGAACAAACTCCAAGAGATCATGATCCAAAGCCTTTCTCTCATTTGGATGTGTTCGAGTTCCCTAAGAGCCTCATGTGGACTCCGAGAAATGCTCACACCCAAATGCATAACTAAATTAAGACATAGTGCAGTGTGGGAGGGCCAGTCCTCAAGTATCCAAGTTCAGAGGGAACTCAAGGTCCCAAGGCAAGGCTCACAGGAGGGGGGCAGAACTTAGAGACTAGGAGAGAGTGCAAGTGCAGAAGTGAAATTCTGAAAAGGGAGAGGGGAGAAGGGGAACAACTTAAAATTAGAACATACAAGGGTATAGGGGAGTGGGCAATTTACAAGAACACAAGGAGAGCAGGCTGATGGGCATACCTAGCAATGGGAGATACTGGCACATCCTTCATCCTATTTAGATGTTAAGACCTTATTGGTTCAGAACCCAGTTCATGGACAACAAATCATGTTGCCATGCCCTAAGTCACTACTCTCAAACACATAGGGATAATGGGATAGGGAGCAAAGATTCATAAAAGAAATAGGCAGTAGAACATAGGCATACTAAGCTAAATATCAAACTCTATGGAAAACAATAAAGTAGACATGGATACAAAACTGTAAGTAAACACATTGGAGTGATGCTGAAACTTAAATTAGAACATACAAGTTTCAAAGAAACAAGTAGCAAAGTAGTAGTCTTGTAAAAGCCAAAGTGCAAACAAGAAGACAGAATACTATAAATGTGAGTTTAGAAAAGTTTGTGAAATTGTGAGGTCTGAAGTGTGTTGATCGTTTCAAGTGTGAAAGAAAAGTAGTGTATTTATAGTGCCGAAGGCAGGCAGAAATAAGGTAAGAAAATAGTTTGAAAACTGATTGTCAATCAATTACACAAGGATTTCCTTAATTAAGAGATTCAGATTCAAACGGGTAAAACCATTTAAAGAAAGGAATTAAATAAACACTTTTTGTAAATCATGCAATTGAGGGCAAATACATAAAGGTTATTTAAGGACAGAGTTTTGAAAATACACTATTTGTGCAAATAAGGCAAGGGAATCAATTAACAGCCAGTAAATCACAAAGTCTGAAATTTGGTATGAATGAACCAAGTCATAAAAAGAAGAAGAAGGGTTTTACCTGAGCCGAGTCACATAGGAAATCAGTAAAAGATGGAAAGAAATCAATTAAGCTATATTTAGAAGGAAGTTTACACTAATTGCAAATTTGAAAACCATTTAGAGGAAAATTCATGAGCATGTGAGCATGAAAGAAGATTGTCGTGTAAATCAGTAGAAAAGTCAAGTAACAGAGTTTAGAAGATTTTATCAAAAAAACAGAATCATATGAAAATCCGAAATTGACCTAAAAGAGTTGGGGTTTTTGAAATAAGAACCCTAGTTCAGGAAAATCACAAAGAGAGCAAGAAATTGGATCAAAACATGTATAAAGGTTTCAGAAATGATCTGAAGCTTGTACCATGCTTCCTCCAGCAACAGAACTCATGAGAAACATGATAGCAAAGCAACATGCAATCACAGTAGAAGGATTCAAAGAACATAATGGCAAATACTGATAAGAACAGAAGAAGCATGCTTAAAAGGATCTTTCAGGAGATCTTTAATAGGGCTCATTAGCAGGAAAAACAAAGAAACTTAAAACTCAGTAGGAAAATGTAGAAGAAGAACACAAGAACACCAAAAACGTATAGCAGACAAGCATATAGAAAAAACAGTAAGATGAAAATATAAGAACATGGTAGAGAATACAGTAGGAAAGTCTACGATACCATAGTATAGGAAAACACGGTGAGACAAACACATAAAAGATGATACAAGAACACAGTAGAGGCAAATACACGAATAACAAAAAAAATCATAAAAACACTTAAACATTTCAGAAAATCGTAGATCGAAAAGAAGCGGTTTTGAAAGTAATTTTTGAAAGCAAAGCTAGGGAAATCATTTGAAAACTTAAGTAGAGCGTAGATACACAACAAATATAGAAAAATTAGAGAAAACCTCAAAGGGTTAGGGTTTCAAAAGAACCCTAGAATAAGAAAGGCTTTGAAAATGTCATCGATCTGAGTCGGAGAGGTCAGAACCAGGCTCAAAACACCATGGTACGCTGGAGCAGGGCCCGAGATGGCCATGAAGCCTTGAATCGGCAGAGGTTTGGGTGAGAACCTTCGAGGTCAGACCTCGAGTTTTTAGGTATCAAGTGTATAAGAGAAAAGGCCGGTGAGTATAGGGCTCCCATGGCCTGAGAAGCCATGGATTCCGGTGGGTTTCCAGGTTGAAGACGGTAAGGGGCAGCTAGGGTTAGGGAATGTTCGAGAGATTTTGAGACAGAAGAGGGGTTTCAGAGGCGGCTGGTTAGCAGAAATAAGTTAGGGTTGGGGGTGTTTGTGAATTAAAAAGGAAAGTGGAAATTGTGGCCGTTGATCAAAATGATCAACGACCTGGATCAAGAGGGGAAGTCGGGCGGGTAAAAATAAACGGGTTAGGAGCGGGTTAAATTGAAATTGGGCCGATCCATTTGAAATTAAAATTGGGGTTAATTGGGGGGGGTTAATTTGGGCTAAAATTGAAATAGATAGGGCTAGATTTTAAATAGTCAATTTTCCCCTTTTTATTTCATAAATAATAGTAAAATGATTTCTGAAAACAAATTAAAGATACCAAATTAATTAATAATACATAAATATTTAAATTAAAAATACTGAAATCAATCTCTATAATTATAAACGCAATTAAATCTTTGTAAAAATGTATAAAAATCACCTTAGCTATATTTTGGCATAAATATGAGAATAAATTAAGTTCATCACCAAAATGATAATTTGAGAAATAATTATTGGTTTTTGTACTTCTAAAGTTGGGAAATAAATTTATTAAAAGATCTTTTTAAAATTAAGAAAAATATTAAAACACTTGGACATACTTATATATGCATATATATGCTATTTTGAAAGTATTTTGCATATAAAAATATACAGGAAAAAATTGGGTATCAACAAGAAGGATAAATGGTCGAGTAATAAAATAGAAAGCATACTAGCATGGTCTGGATATGAACCCTGCAAAGGGTTGGGAAAGGACCTCCAAGGTATCACTAAATCGATACAGCTGAAAAATCATGGTACCACCTCCATGGCGTGGGCTCGGATACCAGTATACGTGGCAAGAATACAGGAATTGGTCGCCTCCATGGCGTGGATCGTATTACCCTCTTGAGCAGCCAGTGCCACGTTTGGAACAAGCTTTCCACCAGGCTGACACAATTTGGGGGACTACAGAATAGGAAGCACTAGATGGGTTGAAGAATTTGTTCTTGGAGGATGAATACATAGACTGCAGTGCCATAATTGAGGAGGAGGAGGAAGAAGGCCTCACTATTCAGACCGTGAAGAATGGAACCATTCTCAGAAATTGGACCGCCACAACATCCCGAGCCCGCCGAGTCCCTGGGTAGCTTGGCAAAATTTACTTCTATAGCCGTTCTAGGCACTTAAGATTTCCAGTAATTTTGTTTTAAGATTTACTTGTTTCAAAATAAATGCTCGATTCATCAAGCCAAGCTTTGTCTGAACAATTTTCTTAGTTTTAATCAAATGCATTTGTACTTGATCATTATTCATTCCTATTTTTTTAATTTTCACTTCTACAGTGTTATTATTACTTTTCCTTATAAACCAGTGACTGTGACTTGTAATGAGGCAACGCAACATGAGAATAGTGATTCAGAGGAAGAAGACGAGATACCCGAGGAAATTGTCAAGGAGGTTGAGAATATTTAGAATAAGCCTAAGTCCAATCTGGACGAGACCGAAGCAGTAAATTTGGGAGACGCCGAGACCATCAAGGAGACCTGCATCAGCATTCACTTGTTACCTACAGAGAAGGAAGAGTACATTCATTTCCTAAAAGAGTATGAGGACATTTTCGCCTGGTCATATGATGACATGACTTTTTTGAGCACTTCCATAGTGGCTCACAAGTTGCCTACTAATCCCATATGTCTGCCAGCATAACAAAAACTCAGAAAGTTCAAACCAAACATGAGTTTGAAAATCAAGGAGGAAGTTACCAAGCAGATCAAAGCCAAAGTTCTCAGGGCGGTTGAATATCCAACCTGGTTAGCTAACATTGTGCCAGTTCCGAAGAAGGATGGGAAGGTCAAAGTATGTGTTGACTACCGAGATTTAAAAAGAGCAAGTCCCAAGGATGACTTACCATTGCCAAATATACACATCTTGATTGATAATTATGCCAAGCATGAACTCCAATCCTTTGTAGTTTACTTCGCGGGTTATCACCAGATTTGGATGGATGAAGAAGATGCAGAGAAGACAGCTTTTATCACACCGTGAGGTATATACTGTTATAAGATGATGCCATTCAGCCTGAAGAATGGTGGGGCCATTTACATGAGAGAGATGGAAAATATCTTTCATGAAATGATCTACAAAGAAATAGAACTATATATGGACGACGTCATTGTCAAATCTTAGAGGGCCGCAGATCACGTAGAGGATCTGAGAAAGTTATTTGACATGCTCAGGAGGTACAATTTAAAACTGAACCCCGCAAAGTGTGCATACGGAGTTTCCACAAGAAAGTTATTGGGATTCATCATCAGTCATCGAGGGATCCAGCTGGATCCATCTAAAGTCAAATCTATTCAGGAGTTACCACCGCCTAAGAGCAAAAAGGATGTGATGAGCTTCTTATGACGTCTCAACTATATTAGTCGCTTCATAACATAGTCCACAGTCATATGTGAACCCATCTTTAAGATGTTGAGGAAGGATGCTGAAACGAGCTGGACAAAGGATTGTTAGAGAACTTTTGATAAGATCAAAGAATACATGTCCACACCACCAGTTCTGGTCCCGCCAGAACCAGGACGACCTTTGCTTATCTACCTATATAGTGGATGGAGCCTTAGGATGTGTTTAGGGACAACATGACAAAACAGGAAGAAAGGAGCAAGTCCTATATTACTTAAGTAAGAAGTTCACACCTTACGAAGCACGGTACTCTCTGCTTGAACACACTTGGTGTGTTTTGCCTGGACAACTCATAAATTGAGGCATTACTTTTGTGCCTACACTACATACCTCATATCCAGGATGGATCCCCTAAAGTATATATTCCATAAACCTATGCCTACAGGGAAGTTGGCAAAGTGGCAGATACTATTAAGTGAGTTCGATATCCTTTACTTAACTCAAAAGGCGGTCAAGGGACAAGAATTGGCAGATCACCTTGCTGAAAATTCGGTGGGAGGAGCATACGAACCTTTGAAAACATATTTTCCTGATGAATAAGTGTCATTCGTAGGGGAAGATATTACTAAAGCATATGATGGTTGGAGGATATTCTTTAACGGAGCAGTAAATTTCAAAGGAGTAGGCATTGGAGCAATTTTGGTATCAGAGACGGGGCAACATTATTCGATGTCTACCAAACTCAGATTTTCCTGCACCAACAACATGGCAGAGTATGAAGCCTGCATACTAGGCCTCAACACAGCAGTAGGCATGAACATTCAGGAGCTGTTAGTGATTCAGATTTGCTTTTGCACCAGGTACAAGGAGAATAGGCCACTAAGAATTCCAAGATATTTCCATATCTGCACCATGTGCAGGAATTGAGAAAGAGGTTCACGAAGATAGAATTTTGACATGTGCCCCAAATTCAGAATGAGTTTGTCGATGCATTAGCCACCTTGTCATCTATGATACAACATCCTGATAAGAATTACACAAGTCTCATTCCAGTGAGGATCTATAATCAGCAGACATATTGCGCTCATGTTGAAGAAGAAACGGATGGAAAGCCTTGGTTCCATGACATCAAGGAGTACTTATCAAAAGGTGAATACCCGGAGCACGTAAATCACACTCATAAACGCGCACTCCAGAGATTGTCAAATCACTTCTTCCACAGTGGGGGGAGGAGGGAATTGTATAGAAGAACTCCTGCTTTGGGTTTACTAAGATGTTTCAACGCAAAGGAAGGTTCTAAACTACTTGAGAACGTACACCCTGGGACTTGTGGCCCACCCATGATAGGTTTTATTTTGGCTAAGAAGATACTCAGGGCATGTTACTTTTGGATGACCATGGAGACGGATTGCATTCAGTATGTCCACAAATGCTTTCAATGTCAAGTGCATACCGAAATGATAAAAGTGTCGCCGAATAAGCTCAATGCAAGAATCTTACCTTGACCATTCGCTGCCTAGGGGATAGATGTCATTGGTCCAATTGAGCCCACTGCTTCAAACGGACACAAGTTCATTCTGGTAGCCATTTATTACTTCATAAAATGGGTAGAGGTTGCATCTTACAAAGCTATGACCAAGAACATCGTCGTAGATTTTGTCAAGGATCGTATTATTTGCCGATTTGGATTTCTCGAGTCCATTATTACTGATAATGCCGCCAATATCAATAGTGATCTGATGAAATCTATGTGTGAAGCCTTCAAAATCAAGCACAAGAATTCCACAGCCTACAGACCTCAGATGAATGGAGCCGTAGAAGCCGCCAACAAAAAATTAAGAAGATACTAAGGAAAATGGTAGAGAACCAAAAACAATGGTATGAGAAGTTACCCTTTGCTCTATAGGGGTACCTCACCATGGTTCGCACATCAACCGGGGCAACTCCCTGCATGTTGGTTTATGGTACTGAGGCTATCATCCCAGCCGAGGTAGAGATTCCTACCTTGAGAATCATACAGGAAGATGAACTCATCGACGCAAAGTGGATAAGGAGTAACTATGAACAATTGGCCCTTATCAACGGAAAAAGGATGAACACAGTTTGTCACGGTCAACTTTATCAGAACAGAATGTCCATAGATTTCAACAAAAGGGTCAAACCAAGGCAATTTGCATCAGGACAGCTGGTGGTGAAGAAGATCTTCCCACATTAAGATGAAGCAAAAGGGAAATTCTCTCCCAACTAGAAAAGTCCATACATGGTACTAACAGGAGGAGCACTCATACTTGCAAAAATGGACGGAGAAGTCTGGCCAAAACCGATCAATTCAGATGCAGTCAAGAGATACTATTCTTAGATATTTTACATTTCCTCATTTGATGTAATTGAACTACACTTGACCTCATTCCAGTTTAAGAGGGGATACGTAGGTAACCTTATGGATTTGTTCATATCGTAATAAAATTTTCATCCCCCCCCCCAGATCAAAAACTAGGGCAGAATTTTGAGGAGGGTCCTCAAAATTACAGAGTAAGTCCAGCCAATGCCAACAGGTCTTAGACGGTCAGTAATCAGTTACAAAACTGGGGCAGAATTTTGAGAAAGATTCTAAAATTCAGAAAATATCCAACAAGATCATTATCAGTAAACGGTCAAAGATCATCTACCAAACTGGTGCAGAATTTTGAGAAGAACCCTCAAAATTCCAATACGAGAGAGCTACAATGCCTTTGAGATGTGTTACAGTCACTAGTTCATCTAAATGTATCAATATATTTCTAAAGAACTCTATTTTTATCAATAGATACATATTTTTTAAAACTCTATTTCCATGGTTGTCAGGTGTTACCCAGGGGAACTCGAAAAGGCTTTCAGAACGGAACAAAACAAGGCCGACAGATGAAGCATGAACCACCCCCCTCATAAAACTTATAATTTTTCATTGAATGCAGGAACATCTGACATAGAAATAGCATTCGCAAATATATACAGTAACAAGATCGCTATCAATCAGGCCATTGGACACTGAATATATCTCCAGCTAAGAAATATACCACTTTTATTTGCTGCCCTCCATTTGCATAAGGCTAATCCTTGCCTCTCCATTTGCATTAGGCTAATCCTTGCCTCCATAATTGCATGAGGCTAATCCTTGCCTCCATAATTGCATGAGTCTAATCCCTGACTCCACACCTGCATGAGGCTAATCCCTACCTACATATTTGTATGAGTATAATCTTTGACTCCATGAGGCTAATCCCTGCCTCCATATTTGCATGAGGCTAATCCCTGCCTCCATATTTGCATGAGGCTAATCCTTGCCTCCATACTTGCATGACTCTAATCCTTGACTCTACACCTGTATGAGGCTAATGCCTGCCTCCCTATTTGCATGAGGCTAATCCCTGCCTCCCTACTTGCATGAGTTTAAACCCTGACTCCATATTTGCAGGAGGCTAATCCCTGCCTCCCTAGTTGCATGAGGCTAATCCTTGACTTCATACTTGTATGAGGCTAATCCTTGCCTCCCTACTTGTATGAGTCTAATTCTTGAATCCATACTTGAATGAGGTTAATCCCTGCCTTCCTATTTATATGAGTCTAATCCCTGACTCCATATTTGCATGAGGCTAATCCCTGCCTCCCTATTTGCATGAGTGTAATCCTTGACTCCATGAGGCTAATCATTTCCTCTTTATTTGCATGAGTCTAATCCTTGACTCCACGAGGCTAATCCCTGCCTTCTTATTTGCATAAGGCTAATCCTTGCCTCCATAAGGCATGAGGCTAATCCTTGCCTCCATACTTGTATGAGGCTAATACCTGCCTCCCTACTTGCATGAGTCCAATCCCTGACTCCATATTTTCATGAGGATAATCCCTGCCTCCCTACTTACATGAATCTAATCCTTGACTCCATACTTGCATGAGGATAATCCCTAACTCCCTACTTGCATGAGTCTAATCCTTGACTTCATACTTGTGTGAGGCTAATCCCTGTCTCCCTACTTGCGTGAGTCTAATCCTTGAATCCATACTTGAATGAGGTTAACCCTGCCTCCCTATTTGCATGAGTCTAATCCCTGACTCCTCATTTTCATGAGACTAATCCCTGCCTCCCTACTTGCATGAGTCTAATCCTTGACTCCATACTTACATGAGTCTAATCCCTGCATCCTTACTTGCATGAGTCTAATCCTTGACTCCATACTTCCGTGAGGCTAATTGTAACGACCGGACCGGTTGTTTTGAGCTTTTGCACTTTGATCGCTAGTTCTCGGGCATGACTTGCCCCGTGTAATGTGTTTTTACTGATGTAGACCGTTGGTTTTGGTTTTCAAGGAAATCATTATGAATTTGAAAGAACCGTCTCAGTTGAAAGCTTTGGATTTCAAAGGTTTGACCAAGAGTTGACTTATTTGTATATGAGATCAGATCGGAAATTTTATAATTTGGTTAGCTTCGTTGGGAGATTTATGACTTAGGAGCGTGATCAGAATGCATTTTGGAAGTTCGTGGAAGGATTTGGCCTGAGTTGGCAAAGTTAGTACTTTGGTGAATTCCGGTTGATAGGTGAGATCTTGATCTGAGAGTCAGAATGGAATTCTGAGAGTTTTTGTAGCTTCGTTATGTCATTTGTGATGTGTGTGCAAAATTTTAGGTTATTCGGACGTCGTTTGGTCGGGTTTTTTTTAATCTAAAAGTGTATTTCGGAAGTTTTTGGAAAACTCAAGCTCGAATTCGATGTGAAATGGGTAATTTGATGTTGTTTGAGGTGTTTTGATGATTGTAACAAGTTTGAATGATGTTATGGGTTATATTGATAGGTTCTGTTGAGGTCCCGAGGGATTCGGGTGTGTTTCGAGAGGTTAAACAAATCAATTTCATATTTTGAACACTTCAAAAAAATTGCAGGCCAGTTGCAGGCATTTTGACCATCGCATTTGCGAAGGGGATCTCGCGTTCGTGAAGGGACGGGGTTCAAGAGCATCGCATTCAAGAGGGTCCATTTTGCATTAGCGAAGGTTTGATTAAGGCTGCATCGCATTCGCGAGTGTGGACACGCGATTGCGAAAGAGGTTGTGGGGCTGATAGTCAGATATTCATCGCGTTCGCATGGAAGCGAACGCGTTTGCGAAGGTCAAAACTGTGGAAGATGTGTGTTCGCGACTGGCATGTCACGTTCGCGTAATGTAAGAGATGGTCAATGTAATTTTGTGCTACGCGTTCGCGGGAGATGGACCGCGTTCATGAAGAAGGCTTTTAAAGCCTGGGCAGAATGTTTTAATAGATCTTGTCCGCGCTTTTGGAGCTAAGTTTCACCATTTTTGGGCGATTTTGGAGCTTCTTGAGGGGAATTGAAGAGGTATTCAAGAGATAAGACCTAGAGGTAAGATTTTTGAACTCAATACTCGATTATATTGTGAAATCCACCTAGAAATTCATTGAAACTAAGCCTAAAATTGAAGAACTAGGGCTTGAGAAATTGGACTTTTGAATTGAGATTTGAGGACGGATTTGAGAACTTTTGATATGTATGAACTCGTGAGAAGATAAGGAATCTAATGATGTGAAAATTTTTGAGTTTCGAGAAGTGGTCCCGGGGCTCGGGTTTTGGCAATTTCGAGATCTGTGCCTGTTATTGATTGTTTCCTCTTGGGCTTTGTTCCCTTAGCATATTGTGATGTATTCGCTTTGATTTTGGATAGGTTTGACGCGCGTGGAGGCCGATTTGAGGGGAAAAGGTGTCGCGATCTAGAGATTTCGCTGGTTCAAGGTGAGTAATGATTGTAAATGATATTCTGAGGGTTTGAAACCCCAGATTGCATATCGTATTGCTATATTGAGGTGAGACACACGCTTGATGGCGAGCGTGGGGTCGTGTACTATTGGGGATCGTGACTTGGTCCGTCCCGATTGATTATTTTGCCGTGTATTTGACTGAGACTTATTTGTTATCATCATGATTTCAGCTGATTGCCATATTTGGAATTCGTGCCAGCTATTTGAACCCCTTCTGGGATGGTTGTTGATATTTCCTCACTGTTTCGATTTTATACTTGAACTTAGTCATGTATTTTCCACTGTTTTCAAAACTCAGCCAAGTTTGCTTTGCTTTTACACTTGAAATGATATTTCTAATAATATTTTTGGGTTGAGCATTATGTTTTACTGTTGCCCGAGGGGCTTATGTGATTTTTGACTGAGTAAGGCCGAGGGCATGTGTTGTGAGGTTACTTTTGGATTAGGCTACATGCTACAGTAGTGATATACTGATTTGATTATGAGGCCGAGGGCCTGAGATATGTACGCCACGAGATGGCTTGATATTGTGCTTGGGCAGTAAGGGGCCCCTCCCGGAGTCTGCACACCCCCACTGAGTGTCGTCGATGAAATATATGGATCGGGTTGCACGCCGCAGTGGTGCTGGTACTGTTCTATGTGTTTACTTTATTTTATTTGTCTGCCATTATCTGTTATCTGTGCTATTTCATGTGACATCTACCTGATTGCCTGTCATTATCTGATAATTGAGTATTGTGCCCGAGGGGTGGATTTCTGTGCTTATATGCACTATTTGTATAGCATTCATTTGCGTAACCGTTGAAAAAGCCATCTTAAAAAAAGGTTTAAACTGAGCTAAGATGTTTTTCTAAAGATTTCACAGTTTCACTGCTTTTCTCAAAGGGTTTTACACTACTCTATACAGCATGATGGTGTGTCTTACGTGATTTCTTACTGCTCAGTTATTATTTATCTTTATTACTCACTGAGTTGGAGTAATCACTTTACTCCCTGCACCGCGCGTGCAGATGCAGGTATTTATTTCCCCCTGGTAGCGGGTTTTGCGTTGATCAGAGGCTAAGTTTACCAGAGTTTAGTGAGGTGACTGCCAGCGTTCGCAGCACCGCATTTCTTCCTTATGTTTATCAATCCTCTTTGTATATTTTAGGCCTTGTAGTTGTATTTATACTGTGATAGATGCTCGTGACTTGTGACACTCTGGTCTGGGCTGTGTTGGGGTTGTATTTCGCACTTAATAAAGGAATCTTTTGTTTAAACTGGGGTTATTTAATTATTCTAAAACTGCTTATTAATATTAACTATTCTGAAATGACAAATTGGGTTGGTTGGCTGGCCTTGTCTTTACGAGAGGTGTCATCATGACCGGATCGGGGTTTGTGTCGTGACACTAATCCACACCTCCATAATTGCATGAGGCTAATCCTTGCCTCCATACTTGCATGAGGCTAATCCCTGCCTCTCTACTTTCATGAGTCTAATCCCTGAATCCATATTTTCATGAGGCTAATCCCTGCCTCCCTACTTGCATGAGTCTAATCCCTGACTCCATACTTGTATGAGTCTAATCCATGCCTCCCTACTTGCATGAGTCTAATCCTTCACTCCATATTGCCATGAGGCTAATCCCCGCCTCCCTATTTACATGAGTCTAATCCCTGACTCTACATTTGCATGAGGCTAATCCCTGTCTCCCTATTTGTATGAGTCTAATCCTTGACTCCATGAGGATAATCCTTGCCTCCCCATTCGCATGATTCTAACTCTTGACTCCACGAGACTAGTCCCTGCCTTTCTATTTGCATGAGGCTAATCCTTGCCTCCATAATTGCATGAGGCTAATCCTTGCTTCCATACTTGCATGAGTCTAATCCTTGACTCCACGAGGCTAATCACTACCTTCCTATTTGCATGAGTCTAATCCCTCACTCCCTATTTGCACGAGTATAATCCTTGACTACATGAGGCTAATCCTTGCCTCCCCATTTGCATGAGGCTAATCCTTGCCTCCACATTTGTATGTGTCTAATCCTTAACTCCATATTTGCATTGAGGCTAAGCCCTGCCTCCCTATTTGCATGGGAATAAGCAACGTCCATCTTTGCACGAATATTGCTTTATTTCTAAGCACTTTTTATTCACTTTCTAATCGGGCTAAGCTCTACCCTCCATTTCACAATACTAAGCATTGTCTTGATAACATCATGAATATTGCATATCATGGGCTGAAATATCGCCAACCTATCCAAAGACGTCATAGTCTAAAGGCATCTTCATAGCCGGAATACACCATGCCATGGCCTGAGGTTCTCTCAAACTTGTTTAATTATTCAAAGGCATTATGGTTCGGAGGCACTATCTTCATGGCCCGATAATATCATTTCATGGCATGTGAATCCCTCACCGAACAATTCATGGCCCGGAACGTCATGGTCTGAGAACGTCATCTTTAAACGTCAGAAGAAAACCTTCATGGTTCAAAGAAAATTTGCATCATGTTTAAATTTTTGCAAATACAAGTTTGTAGCATCTTTTATCCACAGGTAACCAGTAAGCAACCGCTATCCTAGAAGGAGCGATCTCGCCCTTGTTCTATCCAACTGTCCCGAGCCTTAACCACTCACCATAGCCGCTTTCGCATCGCATCTCCATTTTTGCAATGACTGCATCGGTATATTCCGCCAACTAATCTAGAACTACACATGTCCTGATTCCTTTAAAACTAGGGATATGTAGGTAGCTCGAAGATCGAGTCTGGCCTCTACCTTTCAAAACATCCTGCCCGATCAAAATTGGTCATCATTTCTTTACCCGAAAACTCTTTTATCCTTCCCGGGTAAAGAGGGCAGCTGTTGATACCCAATTTTTTCCTATATTTTTTATATGTATAAATACTTTCAAAATAGCATATATATGCATATATAAGCATGCACAAGGTTGTTATAATTTTCCTATACTTTTTAAGATTTTAAATTGATTTATTTCCTTTCCTTTTACTCATAAAACCTCCAATAATTATCCCTCAAATTATTGTTGTGGTGATTTAGTCATTTTAATTCTATATTTGTGCCAAAATATTGCTAAAATATTTTTAGTGCATTTTTATAGTTGTATTTTGTATTTTTAAAGCTAAATTGCATATAAGTGCAATATTAGCCCTGTTAATGTATAATTACATTTATATGCATAAAATTGACCTTCTATATTTTTAAAATGTTGAACATCTATTTTAAATCATTTTAGTACAAAAATTTATTTTTTATAAATTATTTATTATTATTACATTTCAATTTTAGCCTTAATTTTAACCCAACCCCAGCCCAATTCCTTAATGAATTACCCGACCCAAATCCTAAACCCGTCTACCCAACCCAAAACCGATTAAATCATGGTCGTTGATCTAAGAGATCAACGGCCTATATGAATTCCTTCCTTTTTTTAATCCTAAACGGCCCTAACCCTAACTCACTCACCCAAACTCGCCGCCTATGTAATCTCTCATCTCTAAGTAGCTCAACCTAACCCTATCCCCTTTAACAGCCGACCTCTCTTCTCCGGTCTTCAATGGCTACTCTAATGCCATTCTTTCCTTCTCTAAGGTCTTCAAGGGCCTAGGGCCATGCCGTCTTGCATCTAGGGTTCGCCAATTGTCTGTTCTTGGCTCATCCAGTATGATTTCGAGCAAAACTATGTTGTATTTGTCATGATCCTTGGGATTCTAGACAAGTTCTTTTATCTCTATATGGGTTTCTTCTGAAACCCTAATTTTTGCCTATATCTCCTAGATCTATAGTAATTTTGAACGATTTTGAGTTGGTTTCTTTAATTTTTACACTATCCTTTGAACTCTTTACAAGAATCATGTGATTTCAAGTGTTTTCGTCTTCTTCTAAAAATTAGGGTTTCGAAACTTCTTTTAAAACTTTGTTTAAACTGATTTTTATGTTTAAACTTCTATTTCTTGCATATTTCGACCGATTCTGTGATTTTACTACCTCTTCAACTCGCCTATGTTAACAGCCCTAATTTTTTTAGGTTTCTTTGTTTGATTTTGTGACTGGCATGTTCTTCTTTTAGTTTCTGTGACTATCTCACTTCGAATGTGTTTCTACTGAGTTTCTTATGCCTAATTTACATCAACTCTATGGGCTTGTGTTCGTCTTGACTGGTCAAGACTTGCCTCTTTTCTTGCTATATTTGGTTACTCATATCTCACTTATTTATATGCTGAAACATTGACTCATGACTCTCTCCTTGATTAACTCTGAGCTCCTTGTTTATTGTCTTGATTTGAAAAACATCCCCTTAGACTTTCGATTCTGCTGTTTTAACTTGTTTATTCATGGGAACCCAAGTTACTCTCCTTAAATCAGTGATTTTGAGTCCTTGATTCACTGATTTACTATATGCTGATTTTTTATTATTTCCATATTCTGCAACTTTATTTTGTTTTCTTACCCTATTTGGTTAACCGAGTATTTTACTGATTCTTCATTAGTTGTTTCCTTAATTGAACCCCTATGTACTTACCCCTAATTTTCTATTTTGTACCTAATGCCCTACTTGATTTCTTTCCTCAAACATTTTCTGCCCATTACCATTGATTGATTACCCCTTAATTAAAGGAGTACCTGCATTGATTTTATTCTGACTAGTATTTGGTTCCATAATTACTATGCTACAGTGATTCTTGCCTTATTTTACCTAATTTTGAACTACTATATATACACACTCTCTCATTAACACAAAACACACGAACATTGGGTCAAAAACTCTCTCTTTCACACTAAAAAGCTTTCTGCTCTCTTTTGTGTCACTTACTACTGTCTAAGTTCAGCCAGCTGCAAGCCAAGGCTGACTACTGGATTCTCTTTCACTTTGTGTTTACTATCTCCTTACTGGTATGTTCCAATTTTAATTCAAGTCCCAAAAACAATATGTTTTTCCTATTACTTCAATTTGTCAAATTTCTAATATGCTTCTACCAATGGTTTTGTTTTTCAACCTTTAATTAGTATGTCTACTTCACCGTCTCCTTTACTGCATGTTATATACCCCTTAGGATCCCCTTCTAGTATGTCCCAATGTGACTATGTTTCTCTGATCCCTAGCATGCACCTTCTTGTATGAAGTAATTGGCTATCCTAAGCCTATTGGTTCTGTATTAACTCCACAGTTCATGCTATACTTCAAAAGCCTTGACCTATTTTAGGCTCCTCTGATTCTTGCTATGTGCCCTATGCTTACCCCAAATCCCCATTTACCCCTAAGTGGATGTGTGCACCAGTTTAATTCTATGTATTCAAGTGTTGATGAACTCTTTGGTTCTGTATTTCGTTTGATTGATTGTTATTCACCTTACCCCTTTTTAAAAAAATATTTGTCTTAAACTCCTCATGTGCTTTCTTACAAAACCATTTCAAGCAAATGTCCTTTTAATACTGTCTTCCTACTGAAACCTTTCCAACTGAGTCAAGCACTGTCACTCTACTCCTAAGTCTACTAGGTTCTGTCACACTGCACTTTCTCTATTTGGTTACCAAGTCTAGGTGTGAGCATTGCCCAGGATCCTTGAGATCCTTAGGGAAGTCTGACGCACCTAGACAATGATATTGTCTATGTAATTGGAATTTGAGGCTATTGGAGGTTTTGGAAAATCACTTGGGCCTGCTTTAGGCTCCCTATAGTGTAGCTTCTTCTTTTTTTTATCTATTTATGTAATAATTTGTAAACGAATATTAGGGTAGCTAGTGAAAAGGGTGGGTAGTTACATATTTGTGGGGTAATACGGGTAGAAACCATGCCTATAGGACTTTATATTTTGCTATTTTTGTCTTAACATGATTGAAATCATGCCTATATGTCTCAAGTGGTTCCAATAATAGAAATCATATTTATAGGTCTTAAAATCAACTTTATAAGTAGAAACCCTGCCTATAGGACTTTATATCGTGTTATGTTTGCCTTGCCATGTTAGAAATCATGCCTATAGGTCTCAAGTGGTTCCAGTAATACAAATCATATTTGTAGATCTTCAAATCAACTTCACAAATAGATACCATGCCTATAGGATATGATCCAATCCAACTTCTATTATAACGAATATTTTATATGTGCTTTTATTTGTTATCATGCCTACCAGTTTTCTAACCTCGGTTTTTTTAAACAATTAGCTATCATGCCTATAGGGAACAACATCGAAAATTCTGTCTATAGATTTAAACCAGTTTAGTTAAAACAAATCAATCCAGTTCACAATTAGTTCACTTCGAAATTAGTTTAATTAGTGGCTTATTTTCTTTCAAATGAACTCTTTCAAAAATCGCCTTAATTTATCATTAGACAGCATGCATATAGGGATTCAATAGTCTATTTTAAAATCTACCATGTTTTACTATATAAAACGTAGTTATCATTATTCTGCGTATAGGCAAGCCTAATAGGGCGTTTTCAAATCCTCTAACCCTGAAACTGTCTCTGTTACTTAATGTCGTTATGATTTTTAAAAGGCTTAACAAATCAGTAGGCAAACTAGTAGGACCATTACTTCTGAGTTTTTAAAAATAAATTGCCTATCTTTTATGTCTTGATACTCAATTAGACATCATGCCATAGGATACGATTTAACAATAGGCCCTTATTTGTGTTTGAGTGTTGCTGCTTATGTGCATTGTTTGTGGAGGTAAACTTGAGCCTCTAATTGCTTCTGTCCTGACTTATGTGTTAAGGTCCTATTTTTTCTTGCATGTCGCCTTAGCATTTTCTCCTTTAAACCTTAGGGGTTTTTCTAGAACTAACCATAGGTAGAGGTCCTAAATTTCCTCCAGGACCATTAAGAAGTGACATGTAAGAGCAGGCAATAGAGATCGCTGACCAACACTCGCTTTAATGACCACTAAGGGGATGGGAAGGGTAGATATGGGATATGATGACTACGTGCTAATATCACGTGTAGCTCTTCATTGAGGAGTGTTTACCGGACATTGTATGGGGTGATGATATAGTCTAACCAACCTAGGACTCCTCCTTTTCCTAAAATTCCTTTTTTAAAACATTGTTTTATATGTATACAACTTGTTCAAAATATTTGTCTTATTATTTGAGTTATACAACGTGCTTTACTTGAAAACTATTTGATTCAAATATTCATTGGTTAATGGACTAATTCGCAAATATAAGTTCGGTCGGGACCCACAATTGTGGACCGAGAGGGGTGCCTAACACCTTACCCTCGAGGTCATTTCGAGTCCTTACCCTGATCCCTGGTAATGCAAACCAATTCAAGAGTTAATCGCTCTAGATTCCCTAAGACACCATAACCCCTTAGGTGGTGACTCTTCAAATACCCAATTCCCCAAAAAGGAAAGGAGTTATTACCCCCCATGAATGTCGAAACCCAGACTTCTCTCCTTGGAGGGGAAAAAGGGGCGCGACATTCATCATATAGATATCCTGCCCATAGGACTCCAAGATAAATAAATTCTGCTAAATCAGTTGCATGCATTTGCTGTTTACATGCGGAGGTTAATGTGAGCCCATATCTGCCTTTATTTGAAAAGTCCTAATTGTTTTTCTTGTCGCCTAGTATTTTACAATTTTGAGAACCTTAGGCCTAGTCTAAAACCACCCAAATAGCAGGTCCAAAGCCTCCTGGACCATATATATGGGATGGGTAATGCATGCATAGGACACGACTTAGAATTGGCTAGTACGCTTCATGTAAACAACTTAAAGATAGTAATTGGGTAGCAGGAGATAACAGTCTGTGCCCGCTGAATAATATGAGTAACACCACATCCTGAGGGAGTTATGAAGTATTATTTATGTTGCACGGGGTGATCCTTTAGGCTAAAAAATTTAGGAGCCCCCCCTCCCCCTCTTTGTCATTCAATCGATTTTTCCTGTTTTATAGTAATTCCTTTTTTCTTAGCTTTGATCATATAGACTAATTCGCATAAAATATGTTCAGTCGGGATCCACCGTTGTGGACCTCGAGAGGTTCCTAACACCTTCCCCTTAAGGTAATTTGAGCCTTTACCCGATCTCTGGTGATGCAAACTGGTATAATCTGACTTATTTGCTATAGATGCCTTAATGCATCTTAATCCGTTAGGTGGCGACTCTAACAACCAATTCCTTTTCCCAACTCTCTCAAATGTAGTTATCAAAATATCGAAAATCGATTTTGCGAGAAAAAGGTGCGCGATAACTTTTTCCTCGAGACTGATAAACCTGTCCCAAGACTATGTCAATGCTAGTGACTGGGAGGATCCTCTTTTCGATCAGTAGCGTCGTTTACGGGTTTTCGCCAATTGAGCTCTCTTATTTCTCTTCCCACCATTGCCTTATAGTGCACTTTGTGAGTTTTTACTAACAAGACTCTCTCATTTTAATTTCTTTGCTTACCATCTCCTTATGGTGCCCGTAAAGGTTTTCACCAATAAGACCCTCTCATTTTCAATTTCTCTCATTTTTTGTATCAGATCCAAGTAACTATATCTTCCAATTTGAACCTTTTTGCCGATCGATCAGAAGGACTTGAACGGGGTTTTGGGGTAAAAAGCATTTGAATTGAATTACAACCTTGGAACCTTTCGGGTGAAACCATTGTCGAACCATTATAACTTCTGCCCCAGTTTCAACTTTGGGGAAATGTAGATTTTTGTTATGGTGTGACTGAACCCCAGAGAGAGGCTGCCTACGTATCCTTTCGGAATCTAGTGGAATGTAGTTCAAGGAACTTTTGTTTTTAATTTCTTTAGTTTTTTCTTTTGTTTTGTTTCTTTTTTTCCCCTTTTTCATTTTCCATTTCATTTTCTTTTTATTTTTTTCATTTTTTGTTTTTTCCCTTTTTTCTCAAATAAGACTTTCAGGTTCCAAAGAGGGTAATCAAAGAAAAGTAACCGACTCAAAGGGTTTGCAAAGGGTTGATAGTGTTTGAGTAGCGAGAATGAAAGCCTTTTTCATCTCAATTGGAGAACATTAATGTTATATAGAGGATCCAACATAGTACCTTTTGACTGCACTTGCATTGAAATTTGTTTCAGGGACATTTTATTTGATGTGCTCCAAGTGCAACGCTCTCTTTTGGCAGTACTCTTGTTGCAATGTACGGACCTTTACAATTTGGAGCCAATTTTCCTTTAGTTGTTTTGAGGCAGAATACATAAAATGATACCTGAAGTTATACTCAAATCCCTGTTACACACATGTTGACCACAGGAGTATTTTCAAACACTCAACCTTTCAAAATTGTATCTATTACACACCACTTTGCCTACATGGAACGCGCGTCTTTTACACACAAATAAGGCGAGAGAACTAAAACGTTTTGTATCTGAAGCCTTATACAAACGCCACATGTCCAACTTTTTCCCATTCTTTTTTTATTCGTCTCCTTCATTTTTCTTCCTCCATTAATGCTCACAGAACCTCTTTCTATTTTTTTTTTTTTGGTTACTTTCCAAACATTTTTTTCGTTTTTCAACTAGTAGATAAAGCACTATCGGATTATCAAGAGATTTGTGTGAAATTGTTGGCTCAAAAAGTGCGATTTCAATTAGACCCATAAATATTTTATTCAAAAAGTGCAATTATTGTCCTGAAAAATTAAGAGAAAAGTACTAAAATTGTTTATGTGAAATTATTCTTTTTACTAAAATAGATATTTGGATACTGAAATAGCTGTTGATTAGAAGCTCCATTTCAAGTTGGAACTCATTTCGAGATGAATTGAGAGTTGGATTGAAACTTGTTGAAGAATGCCCAAGAACATGAATTAAGTGTTGGATCTTAGACTTGAACAAGTCTAAACTTGATTTTAAAAATTTTGGTAGCTGAAATAAAGA
Organism: Nicotiana glauca; assembly: GCA_026770625.1. Lineage (NCBI taxonomy): Eukaryota > Viridiplantae > Streptophyta > Magnoliopsida > Solanales > Solanaceae > Nicotiana > Nicotiana glauca. The sequence goes on along the minus strand of MU711775.1, from coordinate 49,452 downwards.
TGAAAGTGGGCGCAGCCATGGTAGTTGGTCTTGGGAAGAAGATGAGTTCACTTTTCTTTTTCTTTTTTTGCCTGGGTTCCTTTTTTTAAAAAAAAATTGCTGGAGAGCTTTTTTTATTTTTTAACTTAATAATACATGTCACGATGATATTGGTGTGTGACGTACATCTATTTAAAAGAAGTGGTCAAATATCAAAGTTGTGTGTAATAGATACAGTTTTGAAAGGTTGAGTGTTTGAAAATATTCACATGATCAACAAGTGTGTAACAGGGATTTGGGGTACAAGTTCAGGTGTCATTTTATATATTCTGCCTTGTTTTGATTCTTTGTTTTATTTCCTTAAACCTATCTTCATTGCATTCTGATTCTTGATTCATCATTTCGAAGTCTGACAACATTTTAGGATCTAGGCATGAAATCCGCAAGCATGTCATGTTATTGAAATCTACATTAACAGCACTAAAAAGAGAATAAGAAAAATGACAAGATTAAGAAAAGAGACATTCCTGGATAATGAAACATTAATTTCATTTGATTTTTGATTAATTTTTTAAAAAAAGATAGAAGGGTTTACACCGTAATACAATAAAGTAAAACATCTCGATCACACACTGAAATAATCCGGACGCAGAAAGGATAGCAAGACTAGCTACCAAGACTCCCGTCTGATGAAAAACTTTTAGGTTTGGCGACTATTTTTTGGTTTTTCTTCTTTTTCGGCAATGGCTGCAATGGCCTTCAGTGCCAGATCAAATTCCTCATCTTCACAAATCATTCCAACTACTGGCCCATTATTGTGAGCAGACAAAGGATTGTTCGTCACATCTAGAGCCTCCTCGCCCTGAAAAACAATTCTTTCAACTTCAATCAAGTCTTCAACTACCCTTTTGATGGTCCAACAGTCCTCTGTACTGTGTCCCACTTCTCTAGAGTGGTATTGACATCTAGCATCAACTCGGTGATAGGGGAATCGAGGTTAGGCTGGTTCGAGGCCACTGGCTGCAGCAGAACAAGCCCGATTAGCTTTTGGAACAAGCTTGAATATGATTCACCAAAAAGGGTGAATTGATTCTTTGTGAAAGGCTCTCTTGGGCGAGGATTGTATTGTTTATCATTTGGTTGGGGTTTATATGGAGCTTGGTAAGGATGGGTATTTCTGGGAGGTGGAGCTCGATTTTGTGTATAATGTTGTGGCCGCTTGTAAGGTTGTCATCACCACATAAGGAGGTGGTGTCATGGCATAAGCAGCATCTTGATGGGGATAATAATGTTGAGGGACTCTTAGGAAGTATATATGATTGGTTGAATGTCTTGCGGGGCCCCCTCGAGCTTAAAGCCATCATGGCACCCTCTTCACTCCTATTTATATTCATCAAATTCTCTGAACCATTCTGAGCAGCCTGTGATGTGGGCTTAAAAGCAGCATGACTCAAGATTCGACCTATTTTTAAACCATTTTCAACCATTTCCAAAATATTGATAGCCTCAGCAAAGGGCTTACCCATAGTGGACAACATGTTCTTGAAGTAGTCCGCCTTTTGGGCCTTTAGAAAGGTCGTAACCATTTTAGCTTCGTCCATTGGAGGCTTTACCCTGGCAGCTCGCTCGTGCCATCTGAAAACATATTCATAGAAGCTTTAAGTTGTTTTCTTTTTCAAATTGGACAAAGAGTTTCTATCGGGAGCAATGTCCACATTATACTAGAACTGGCAGACAAAATCTCGGGCCAAGTCGTCCAACATGTGCCAATGGGTAATTTCTTGATCCACATACCACTCGGAGGCGATTCCAGTGAGGCCTTCTCCAACATAGGCCATTAGAAGCTCCTATTTTCCACCAACACCCCTCAGTTGGTTACAAATCGTTTTAGGTGAGCAATTGAGTCTCCGTGCCCGTTATACTTTTCAAATATTGGCATCTTGAAACCAGCCGGCAAGTGAACATGGGGAAACATACACAGGTCAGAGTATGAGACATTCTTTTGTCCACTCAAACCTTGCATGTTTTTCAGACTTTGCTCCAGGCTCTTCATCTTCCGAGCCATTTCCTCTTGCTTGGGATTCTTGACAATCTTTTCTCGCCCTACCAAGAAGTCATATTGCGGAGGTTGAGTAAATGAGTACGGGGTCTCATAAGATATTTCTGGTTGAAGCTGTGGACCCTGAAAGGTAAACATTGGAGGCTCAATGTATGGCCGTTGTAAAGTTGGTTGTGTTGTGGTGCAGACTAGTGCCGCAGAGAACATTGCTGGAAGTGCCTTTGAGGGCGGCACCTGGGAGCGAATCACAGAAGGCATTCTGAGGCCATTAAATGGCATTGGAAGGTACCCACACGAGATGAACGGGTTGGGCACAAGGGTGTTGGTAGTCTCTCCTAACCTTGGGATCAACTCAGGGAACCTAGGTATTGCACTTGGTGGTTCCCTACCGTTAGAACAAGCCTTCCACATTTCCAATATGCAGAGACGCAACATCCTATTCTCTTCCGCGACTGCTGATTCTGGTTGTGGAATAGCTGGTGCTAGGCTATCCTCACGATCGATAATTGGTAGATGACTTTCGGATGTCATAGGAACCTTTCCTTTGGATCTTGTGAAGTAAGGATGGGAAGCCATATTACCAACAAAACTAAACACCTGAACAAAACCTAGCCCAACAACCTTATTAGTTTTGAGACGCTTAACAGATAAAAAATCGCGCATTGGGATGCAATGCACCTAAACAGTTAAACGATTCTACCATGTGTTTGAACGGTTACATATTTCATCTTGGCCTTAAACTAACCCTTTTTCACTTTGTACCTCTTTTCATTCATTTATGTCTTTCTTTAATCGCTCTTGATTTTCTCATTTTATTTATGTCGCTCTTTTAATTTTGGCACTCTCTTTCTCTTATTTTCTTACTCAATTAATTTATTTGGCTATGATCAAATCCAATGGGGATTGCCTATGTATCATGACGCCACATGAATCAGGTCATTACGTACTTCAACATCAGGAATGAAGTAAATAAACTAACTTTTTTCCTTTTTCTAATTTATTCAACATTATTTTTCTTTTTATATAAAAATTATATCACAAAAGCTCCTAACAAAGAAGAATATTTAGGATTTTGAATTTCTTTTTTCATTTTTTCTAAAAGAAAGATCTCGAAAAATTCTTTTTCTTTTGTTTTGAATCATTGGGATTTCAAAAGAAGAAAGAAAATATTTTTGAATTTTGAATGTTGCTTTTTGTCATGACCTCGGTTCACCCTCTGTGAACCATCATGACTGCACCTAGTCTCTACAACTAGGTAAACCTAAATTGAAGAAGAAAAACCAAATCTGCGGAAGTAAAACAAATTAAAACAGGAATAAAGTGATAAACAACGTTTAAATGTGCCGCTCGGCATACACAAAATTCAACTCTGAAAAACCAAAACATATATATATCCAAGACCCGGAAACCCACGAATCATAAGCTAAGGATACTACATAGATCTAACTCCAGAATTTCTAACAAAGAACAGAAATACAGAAGGGCTAATACTAAAACGCAAGAATAGAAAGGGACTCATCGGTCTGCGGACGCGGTAGATATACCTCGAAGTCGCTAGAGCAGTCTCCTCGCCTGAAAGGTGATAGGACTGAGTCGAAGTACCTGGATCTGCACATGAAAAACATGCGCAGAAAGGGCATGAGTACACCACAACGGTACTCAATAAGTGACAAGCCTAACTGCGGTTGAGTAGTGACGAGGAAGGTCAGGGCCCTACTGAGGTTAAATATAAGATAAAGTTCGACAGTGTAGAACATAATAGTATAAATAAGTACAGCACTAAAAGTAACACAGGATATAAAGGACGGCAACAACTATATAGAAACAACGCAAACACAGAAGGAAATACAGCTCAACTCCAATAATATCAATCAGGGATCTTCCAGGATACCGTCATGTAGTCCTAAATATACATATCCAATAAGTCTCTCGGGATACCATCAATTAGTCCAGCTCATAGTACGCGGGGATCTACCAGAATCATATTCTGGAGTCCCAAATATAAATACCCAGTAGTGGGGGAATCTACCGGGTGCATTCACGTAGTTCCATATAACTATGCAGGGTGATCTACTGGAATCCCACATCCGTAGTCCCAAACGTAGACAGACAAGGGGAGGGGGGAGCTACCAGAATCCCACATCCATAGTCCCAAGGTAAATACACAGCAGGAACAGGAGAAAATATGCAGAAATGTCAAACTTCATATTAAGGCAAACAAATAGTCTAGCCTATCATACTGCACAGAATTCAGGTAAAGCAGTTGAACAAGTAAGGCAATTTAATCACCTAGAGATGCTTTCCTAAGCTAACAACAAGCTTAATAATGCAAGTAATAAAACAAGAAAGAAAACATACTAGTAGTTACGTAACAAAAATTGGATTTCCAACAATTAGCACAAGTACGCACTCGCCACCTCACGTACAAGTCATTTCAATTATCAAATATACCAAATCCTAAGAGAAAAGTCCCCCACACAAGGTTAGGCAAGCCACTTACCTCGAACCGCTCAATAATCAACCAGAAACCACATCTTTGCCACGAGTACTCGACTCTAAATGGCCCAAATCTATTCAATTCAATTTCATAATGTAAATAACACTTCAAAATTATCCCAATCCGACATCAAAATCGTGATCCAAATTCAATTGTTAGATCTAAGAATCTTTTCCAACTTTTCTTCAATTTTTCCAACCCAAATTCGAATTTAAAGAATGAATTTAAGCATAGATTCGTGGGAAACAATCAAAAATGAGTAACAATCACTTACCCAAAACACCCAGTTGAAAATCTCTCTCAAAATCGCCTATTCCAAGCTCCCAAATCAATTTTTCCAAGGGTTTGAACAAACCCTCGGTTTTGTCCCCTTTTTTGCCCAGTTGTTTCCACATCTACAATACTGGGACAACTTTTACGGTCCCGCATCTGCGAGGACTTCATTGCATCTGCTACTTTCACTTAAGGGCCATTTTTCGCATCTGTGGTTACTCATTTGCAGGTGTTGTACTGCTTTTGCGCTTGATGTGCCACTTCTGCGGCTCTGCACCTGCCGAACCCAAACCGTAGGTGCGGTTATGACAGAAAACCAGCAGCTTCAGCTGCTTCAAACCATTCCAAAACCTTCTGTCAACCATCCGAAATCATCCCGAGACCCCCGGGACCTCAACCAAACCTACCAACATATTCCATAACTTCATTCATGCTTGTTCCAACCTTCGGAATGCTCAAAACAACATCAAAACACCTATTTTTCATCGGATTCAAGTCTAAGAATTTCAAAAACTCTAAAAATACGCTTTCGATCAAAAAGTCTAACAAACCTCGTCTGAATGACTTGAAATTTTGCACACACGTCACACTCAACACTACAGAGCTACTCCAACTTCTAGAATTCCATTCGACCCTCGGATCAAAATCTCACCCTCGAACCGGAAACTTCAAAATTTGACCTTTCGGCATTTCAAGCCTACATTAGCTACGGGCCTCCAAAATACAATCTGAACATGCCCCTAAGCCCGAAATCATCCAACGGAGCTAACGGAACCATCGAATTTCGATTATGAGACCGTCTTCACACTATTTCGACTACAGTCAACTTTCCAACACTTAATCTCTCATTTAGGAAATAAGTGTCCCAAAACTCTCTGAAACTTAAAACTGAACATCTCGGCAAATCAAAACAGCAGAAATAAACATGGGGAAAACAGTTAATAGAGGATTGAGGCGTTAATTCTTAAGACGACCAGCTGGGTCATCACATCCTCCTACACTTAAACATATGTTCATTTTCGAACGAGCATAGAGACATACCTAAAGTAGTGAAAAGATGAGGGTAACGGTTGCGCATATCTTGCTCAGCCTCCCAGGTCGCCTCCTAGACCGGCTGACCCTGCCACTAAACCTTCACTGACGCAATGTTCTTTGACCTCGGCTTTCTAACCTGCCTGTCCAATTTTGCCACTTTCTCCTCAACATATGATAGATCCTTGTCCAACCGGACTGAACTAAAATCCAACACGTGCGATGGATCTCCATGACACCTCCGGAGCATCAAAATATGAAATATCGGATGAAGTCCTGCCAAGCTGGGAGGTAAGAAAATCTCATAACCAACCTTCCCAACACGCCCCAATATCTCAAAAGGGCCAATAAACCTCGAGCTCAACTTCCTTTTCTTGCCAAATCTCATAAACCCTTCATTGGCGAAACCCAAAGCAGAACCTGCTATCCAACCATTTAGGAAACATCACGAACCTTCCGGCCTGCGTAGCATTTCTATTTGGGCTGTACAGAGTCTATCCTGAATCACCTAAACCTTCTCCAAAGCATCCTAAACTAAGTCTGTGCACAATAATCTAGCTTCACCCGGCTCGAACCAATCCACTGGAGATCTACATCGCCTACCATATAAAGCCTCATAAAGTGCCATCTGAATGCTGGACTGATAACTGTTGTTGTATGCAAACTCCCCCAATGGAAAGAACTGATCCCAAGACCCTCCAAACTTGATCACACATGCACGGAGCATATTCTCAAAAATCTAAATAGTGCGCTTGGACTGCCCGTCTGTTTGAGGGTGAAATTCTATACTCAACTCTACCCGAGTACCCAACTCATGTTGAACGGCCCTTCAGAACCGTGATCTGAACTGAGTATCTCTATCTGAAATGATGGAAACCGGAATACAATGCAGACGAACAATCTCCTGGATATAGATCTCTACTAATCGCTCTGAAGAATAGGAGGTGCACATAGGAATAAAGTGAGCGGACTTGGTCAGCCGATCCATAATCACCCAAATGGCATCGAACTTTCTCAGAGTCCGCGGGAGCCCAATTACAAAATCCATGGTGATCGGCTCCCACTTTCACTCCGGAATCTCTATCTGCTGAAGCAACCCACCCGGTCTCTGGTGCTCATACTTCACCTGCTGACAGTTGACGGACTGAGCTACAAACCCAACTATATCTTTCTTCATCCGCCTCTACTAATAGCGTTGCCTCAAATCCCGGTACATCTTCGCGGCACCCGGATGAATGGAATACCGTGAACTGTGGGCCTCCTCTACAATCAACACCCGAAGCTTATCAATATCTGGTACACAGACCCGACCCTACATCCTCAATACTCCATCCTTACCAATGGTCACATCTCTGGAATCACCGTGCTGAACCTTGTCCTTGAGGACAAGCAAATAAGGGTCATCATACTGACGCTCCACGATACGATCAAATAAGTAAGACCAAGAAACCAAGCAAGCTAGGACCCGAATAGGCTACGAAAGATCCAATCTCATGAACTAGCTGGCTAAGGCCTAAACATTAATCTCCATAGGCCTCTTCGATGTTGGTAAATAAGCCAAACTCCCTAAACTCTCTTCCCGGTGACTCAAAGCATCGGCCACCACATTGGCCTTGCTCGGGTTATATAGAATGGTGATATCATAGTCCTTCAACAACTCTAACCACCTCCTCTGGCGCAAATTTAGATCCTTTTGCTTGAACAGGTGCTGCAAGCTTTGATGGTCAGTATAAATTTAACAAGGTAGACCGTATAAATAATGGTGCCAAATCTTCAGGGTGTGAAAAATGGCAGCTAACTCAAGGTCATGAACCGAATAATTCTTCTCATGTACCTTCAACCGTCTAGACACGTAGGCAATCACCCTACCATCCTGTATCAACACCGCTCCAAGGCTAATCATCGAGGTATCACAATAGATAGTGTAAGACCCCGAACATGTAGGCAATATAAAAACTGGGGTTGAGGTCAAAGCTGTCTTGAGCTTCTGAAAGATCGCCTCACACTCTTCCATCCACTGGAACGGAGCACCCTTCTGGGTCAGTCTGGTCATAGGGGCTACAATTGATGAAAATCCCTCCACAAAACGACGGTAGTAACCCGCCAAACCGAGAAAACTGCGGATCTCTGTAGCTGAGGATGATATGGGCCAACTCTGCACTACCTCTACCTTCTTCAGATCCACCTGAATACCCTAACGCGATAACACGTAGCCTAAGAATGCCACGAAATCCAACCAAAACTCATATTTTGAGAACTTTGCATATAACTTCTTTTCCCTCAAAGTCTGAAGCACTGTCCTCAGGTGCTGCTCATGATCTTCCCAACTCCGGGAATACACCAGGATGTCATGAATAAAGACAATGACAAAAGAGTTGAGTTATGGTCGGAATACACTGTGCATCAAATGCATAAAGGCTGATAGGGCATTGGTCAGCCCAAATGACATAATAAGGAACTTGTAGTGACCATACCGAGTCCTGAAAGCAGTCTTTGGGATATCTCGCTCTCCAATCTTCAACTGATGGTAACCTGAGCGCAAGTCAATCTTAGAAAACACTTGTGCGCCCTGAAGCTGGTCAAACAGATCATCAATACGAGGCACAAGATAACAGCTCCACTGTAACCTTGTTTAGCTGGCAATAATCAATGCACATACGCATAGAACCATCCTTTTTCTTCACAAACAAGACAGGAGCACCCAAAGGTGATACACTGGGTTGAATAAAGCCCTTATCAAGCAATTCATGTAATTGATCCTTCAACTCCTTCAACTCAGGAGGAGCCAGACGATACGGAGGAATAGAAATGGTCTGAGTGCCCGGCAACAGATCAATGCCAAAATCAATATCTCTAACAGGCGGCATGCCTGGAAGATCAATCGAAAACACGTTAAAAAAATCACGTACTACTGAAACTGATTCAACTAAAAGGGTATCAATACTGACATCTCTCACATAGGCTAAATACGTACCACACCCCTTATCAACCATATGTTGAGCTTTAAGGAAAGAAATAACTCTAATGGGAATGTGATCTAAGGTACCCCTACACTAAACACACGGCATACCTGGCATAGCCAGCGTCACGGTTTTGGTGTGACAACCAAGAATAGCCTAATGGGATGACAACCAGTCCATGCCCAAGATAATATCAAAATCTACCATGCTGAGCAACAAAAAATCAGCTCTGATCTCAAAACCACAGAGAGTAACCAAACACAACCTATATATGCGGTCCACAACAAAATAATCTCCCACTGGAGTGGAAACATAAATCGGGGAACTCAAAGAATCCCGAGATACACCAAAATACGGAGCAAAATAAGAAGACACATAAGAATAAGTGGAGCCTGGATTGAATAGAATTGATGCATATCTGTGACAAACTAGTATAATACCTGTGATGATAGAATTATAGGCAACAGCCTCATTACGGGCAGGAAAGGCATAGTATTGAGCATGGCCTCCCCCTCTAGGGCAACCTCTACCTCCCCGACCTCCACCTCTAGCTGGCTGAGTAGGTGGGGTAGCAACTGGAGCTATAACCATAGCCTGAGAACTCTGTGGGGAACGTTGTGGCTGAGAAGTCTGTGGAGGTGCATCCTTCCCAAGTCTTTGGGAAATCCATCACCATGTGGCGTGTGTCACCACACTCAAAAAAATCCTGGGAGGACGTGATGGCACTGGCTAGTTCGGGCAAGGTCTGCTGGACTGACCTCTTAAAGCACCCCATGTAGGAGGCGTGCTAGAAACTGGAGGTGCATAATAAGGCTCCTAAGGCCTAGGAAGAGCTGGAATACCACTGGCTGCTGGAAGAGCTAAATGAACAGGGCGACTCATATAACCCCTACCATGACGACCTGCAGCTGGGGCACGGGCACCAGAATAATAGCCCGACTCTCGAGAGCTCTTGGCCTCCCTCTCCTCTCTCTCCCTAGCATGCATACCCTCAATCCTCCTAGCAATGCTCACCACCTGCTGATAAGGAATATCCATCTCTAACTCACGAACCATGCTGGACCTGATGTTGGAAATAAGCCCCTCAATAAACCGGTAAACCCTCTCACGAATAGTAGAAACCAAGGCCGGTGCATGTCTAGCCAAGCAAGAATATCGGACAGCATACTCTGAGATAGTCATAGAACCCTGGCGCAAATGCTCAAACTCTGCGCGCCATGCATCTCTGAGTCTCTGAGGAACAAACTCTCTCAAAAATAGATCTGAAAACAGGGTCTAAGTCAGCAAAGCAGCCTCGTCCAGACTGTCTATCTCATAGGTGCGCCACCACTCATAGGAGGCTCCTCGAAGCTAGAAAGTAGTGAATGAAACCCCGCTCGATCTTGTAATACCCATGGTACGGAGAATATGGCAGCACTCTTCCAAAAATACCAAGGCATCCTCTGATGCTAACCCACTGAATACAGGAGGATCATACTTCTTGAACATTTGTCGTTGCCCTGTACACGGGATGGCCTGGGGCTACAGGCTGCACGGGGATAATCTCTGGGACCTGATCAACATGCACTCGCTGCTTAGGAGTGCGAGTGGCGGGAGTCTGTGCTCCTCCCCCAGCCTGGATGTAGCGACAACAAGGGAAGCAACCTGCCTGATCCAAAGTGGTGTACATGGTCATGAACTGTCCCAGAGACTCCTGAAATGCTGGCGTGGTAGTAGCAGTAGGCGTGTCAGGTGCCTGGACTCCGACTGGCACTGTTGGTGGCTCCTCGATGGTAGCTCTCGTAGGTGCTCTGGCTGCACCGCATACGCATCCTCAGCCTCTACCCCAGCCCCGGCCCCGGCCCCGGCCTCTAACGGTTATAGTAGGGGGCGCGGGTGGCTGATCATCTCGGGTAGCATGTGTCCTCACCATCTGTGAGAGAACTGAAGATAGAAGTTTAAAATTCGTGATTTCATAATCTCGCACGACAAGGAAATAAAATGAAATGGAATTTTCCCAACAGTTACATAGCCTCTCGTAGATAAGTACAGACGTCTTTGTACCGATCAGCGAGACTCTAATAACCGGTTTGTAATTCATGACTCCTATGAACCTAGAGATCTGATACCAACTTGTCACGACCCTAGCTCGCCCTCCATGAACTATCGTGATGGCACCTAGTCTCTATGACTATATAAGCCTAAATTGCGGAAGAAAAACAAATTTGCGGAAGTAAAACAAATTAAAACAGGAATAAAGTGATAAACAACGTTTAAATATGCCACTCAGCAAACACAATATTCAACTATCAAAAACCAATGCATATATATATATATATATATATATATATATATATATATATATATATATATATATATATATATATATATATATATATATATATATATCCAAGACCCGAAAACCCACGAATCACAAGCTAAGGATACTACATAGCTGTAACTAAGAATGTCAAACAAAGAACAAAAATACATAAGGGCTAATACTAAAAAGTAAGAATAGAAAGGGACTCCTCGGTCTGCGGACGCGGCAGATATACCTTAAACTCGCTAGAGCAGCCGCCTTGCCTCAAATGTGATAGGACTGAGTCAAAGTACCTGGATCTGCACATGTAAAACATGCACAGAAAGGGCATGAGTACACCACAGCAGTACTCAGTAAGTTCCAAGCCTAACCTCGGTTGAGTAGTGACGAGAAAGGTCAGGGCCCTACTGAGGTTAAATAAAAGATAAAGTTCGACGGTGTAGAACAGGTCAGTATAAATAAGTACAGTAGTGAAAGTAACACAGGATATAAAAGACAGAAACAACATAAACACAGAAGGAAATATAGCTCAACTCCAATAATATCAATCGGGGATCTTCCAGGATACCATCCTGTATTCCCAAATATACATATCCAATAAGTCTCTCGGGATATTGTGTCGTAGTCCAGGTGATAGTACGCGGGGATCTACCGAAATCCCATTCCGTAGTCCCAAATACAAATACCCAGTACTGGGTGAATCTACCAAGTGCATTCCCATAGTTTCATATAACTGTGTAGGGGCATCTACCGGAATCCCACATCCGTAGTCCCAAATGTAAACAGACAAGGGGGGAAGAGCTACTGGAATCCCACATCCGTAGTCCCAATATAAATACACAGCGGGATTAGGAGAAAATACACAGAAATGCCAAACTTCATATTAAGGCGAATAAATAGTGTAGCCTAGCATGCTGCACAGAATTCAGGTAAAACAGTTGAACAAGTAAGGAAATTTAATCACTTAGACATGCTTTCCTAAGCTAACAACAGGCTTAATAGTGCAAGTAATAAAACAGGAAAGAAAACATACTAGTAGCTACTTAATGAAAATCGGATTTCCAACAATTAGCACAAGTACGCATTTGTCACCTCACGTACAAGGCATTTCAATTATCAAATATACCAAATCCTAAGGGAAAAGTTCCACACACAAGGTTAGGCAAGCCACTTAACTCGAATCGGCTCAATAATCAACCCGGAACCATGTCTTTGCCACAAGTACTCAACACCAAATGGCCCAAATCTATTCAATTCAATTTCATAATGTAAATAACAGTTCAAGTATCTGATTCTACGAAGAAATTCTAAGCTAATACGCGAAATTAGATAAAATAACCAAAACGTCCATCGGGCCCACGTCTCGAAATCGGGTAAAATTTTCATTTATAGATCCTCACACTCTCAAGAGTTCATTTATATCAAGATTATCCCAATCTGACATCAAAATCGTTATCCGAATTCAGTAGTTAGGTCTAAGAACCTTTTCTAACTTTTCTTCAATTTTTCCACCCCAAATTCGAATTTAAAGGATGAATTTAAGCATAGATTCATGGGAAACAATCAAAAACAATAGGAATCACTTACCCAAAACACCCATGTAAAATTCCTCTCCAAATAGCCTATCCCGAGCTCCCAAATCAATTTTTCCAAGTTTTTGAACAAACCCTAAGTTTCGTCCCCTTTTCTGCCCAGTTGTTTCCGCATCTGCGATCCTGGGACCGCAGATTTCTGCGAGGACTTCGTCGCATCTGCGATTTTCACTTAAGGGCCATTTTCTGCATCTGCGGTTACTTATCCGATGGTGTGGTACTGCTTCTGCAGTAAATTACCCACATCTACGGAACCTGCCGATCCTCCCAAAATTCGCATCTCTGCTTGCTTAGCCGCTTTTGCGACTCTGCACCCGCGGAACCCAAACCGCAGGTGCAGTTATGACAGAAAACCAACAGCTTCAGCTGCTTCAAACCATTCAAAAACCTTTTGTCAACCATCCGAAATCATCCCGAGGCCCCCGGGACCTCAACCAAACCTACCAACATATTCCATAACTTCATTCAAACATGTTCCTACTTTCAGAACGCTCAAAACAACATCAAAACATCTATTTTTCATTGGATTCAAGCCTAAGAATTTCAAAAACTCTAAAAATACGCTTTCGATAAAAAAAGCCTAACAAACCTCGTCCGAATGACTTGAAAGTTTGCACACGCATCATACTCAACACTACGGAGCTACTCCAACTTCCGGTATTGCATTCCGACCCTCAGATCAAAATCTCACTATCGAACCGAAAACTTCAAAATTCGACCTTTCGGCATTTCAAGCCTAAATTAGCTACAGACCTCCAAAACACAATCCAAACACGCCCCTAAGCCCGAAATCACCCAACGGAGCAAACGAAACCATCGGATATCCATTCCGAGACCGTCTTCATACTGTTCTGACTACGGTTAACTTTCCAACACTTAAGCTCTCATTTAGGGACTAAGTGTCCCAGAACTCTCCGAAACTTAAAACCGAACATCCCGGCAAATCAAAATAGCATAAATACATACAGGAAAAATAGTTAATAGGGGATTGGGGCATTAATTTTTAAGATGACCGGCCTGGTCATCACACTTTTGAATTTTTGAAAGAGGGACTTTTTTTAAAAATATTTTGTATTTTTGAGTTATTTTTTAATCTAATTTAAGAAAGTACATATAAAGAAAAGCGAGAAAAAAAATTTGACTTCAATTTTTAAATTTTTTTATGACATTTACAAAGGAAAGACTTCTAAAAAAGAAAATGAATATCTAATTTTTTTAAAATTTTAAGAAAAAATATTTCAAAATAAAGGAAACCCGTATTTTGGAATTTGATTATTTTTTCTTTTTTTTTTGTATGAAAGACTTCAGAAAAAGGACAATAGTTTTTGTGTTTAAAAACCTTTTTTTTCTTTTTTTTGAACTACGTTTAAGAAGGAATGAAAGAAAAATATAGGAATTTTTTTTTTTTTTGGATTTTTTTGGGGCCGGAACTAATGAAGTTGAAACATGGTACTTGAGATTTTTGGCTCATTTTGAATGACCTTTTCTTCTTTTTTTTCCAAAATTTTAGTAGAGTTTTAGGATGTTTTTCAAATGCCTAGGTTTGTCAGAACCGGGTGAATTTTCTCTTTCCTATCTCACTCTAGTTTTTCTTTTTTCTTTTGCCTTTTTTTGATTTTTTTTATTTTCTTTCCCTATTCTAAAAGCTATCAACATCCAAGCCGAAACAAACCGATGCGCAAGTAGCATGTAAGATGCATCAGGATGGTCTTTTAATTTGGGTACACATGTCCTAGATGGACCCAACCCATGTGTTGAGTCCAAAAAGTCAAAGGCACGTGATGTAAAAAAGCGTACCTACTATGGATCCGATATGAGGCTTTGTTATTCTAAGTTTAAATCATGGGTGTATTGTTCTAGACCTGGCTTCCAGCTTTATAAATTAGGGTATGACTCTAACAGAAAAGAAGTCATGCCAGCATGCACTTCCCAGAAGATTTAGAAGACACGGAGAGAAGAAGGGTTTCATAACAGTTTTATATATAGTACACAGAATATCAAAGCGGTAAAAAGCGTCAATTAACACATTAGGATCAAACACGTAAAAATCAGATAATAAACAAAAGAATATTATAATAGTTATTCTAAGCTCCAATTTTGAACCAGAAGTTCTGGGTTCTATTCCTCAACAGAGTCGATGTAACGATCCAACTGGTCGTTTTGAGTATTTGCACTTCGCTCGATGATTTAGAACCAGACTCTGTGTTTTGAAGCCATAAGATCCTTATTATAGCCTTTATTGATTTGCGTGCGCAGTCAGAGTATTGACCCGGGAGGCTTATATGAAAAAAAATGAAAAAAACAATATTTTTTTGCTAAAAAGTTAATTTAAGTTGATTTCTATCAATGTTTTAAGTAAATGGACCCGGACCCGTATTTTGACGATCCCGGTGGATCCATATTGAAATATGAGATCGGGGCGTATGCTCTAAATCAAATTTCGAGGTCCCTAGCTTGAGTTATGAATTTTTATTGAAAAGTAAAAGTCTTAAAAATCTAATATTTTTAAGAATTAATTGAATGTTTGGCATTGTTGGTACGAGGTTCGTATTTTGGTTCTGAAGCCCAGTACAGGTCCAATATAACGTTTTTAACTTATCTGTGAAATTTTAGAAGGAAACGGAGTCGGTTTGGCGTGATTCGGATGTCCGGTGGTAAAAATATAGATTTCAAAGCTTTCTTGAAAATTTCATTTGATTTAGTGTCTAATTCGTAGTTCTAGGTGTTATTTTGGCAATTTGATCATGCGAGCTAGATCGTATGATATTTTTAGACTGATGTGCACTTTTGGCTTGGAGTCCTGAGGGGCTTGGGTGTATTTTTGGATCATTAGTTGAGAGACTAGTAAAGTAAAGAAATTTTGGAGTTTGACCATGGTCAATATCGGGTTAAGACGACCTCTTTTCAGTGTTTGAGTGCGAGCAGGTCCATAGCGTGTTTTATGATTGAAATTCATATATAGCTTGTGTCCGGAAGGTTCCAGATGAGTTTCGGAATGGTTTCAGATCATTTTGGAGAAGTTTGGGTTTTGCTAGTTTTTGGTGCGACACTGTTCATTTGCAATTGCGAATCTTTTATGGTAATTGCGAAAATAATGTTCATTTGCAATTGCGAATCTTTTATGGCAATTGCAAAAACACTGTTAATCCGCAATTGTGAAAACAATATTCATTCGCAAATGCTAGGTTTTGTTCACAAATACGACATCTGCAGCCTGTTAAGTGCTGAGAATTCTGATTTTTTTGCTTTATTTTCATATTTTTGAACCCGAGCTTCGAGGATAGGCGATTTTGAGAGGGGATTTTCATATAAAACATTGAGTAAGTATCTTTAATTTATTTCCAGCTATATTTCATGATTTTATACAAGATTTAACATCAAATTCATGAGAAATCTATGGAAAATTTTGGGGGGTTTGTCAAAGTTTTGAAAAATGAAAATTTAGGATTTGAGAGTCGAATAGGACTCGGATTTTCTAACAAAACACATATTTGGACTCTTGAGGCTATGGGTAGTCAAGACCTACCCTTGGACTCGGGTTTTGACCGAGCACGCCCGGGATTTAACTTTTGTTGACTTTTTAAAATTGAATAAAAATCACAGCTTTATTAATTGAAGTTATTTTCTGTCACGACCCGAATTCCCCAGCGTCGTGACCGTGATGGTGCCTAACATTGTACTCTCTAGGCAAGCCAATGTTACAGAATATTTCACCTTTTTCCTTTATCTTTTTATAATTAAAACTTAAGAAAAGTAAATCAGCAGAAATAAATGCGGAAGGAAACATTTTAAAAGCTTATCTTTATGCAAAATACTAAAACCGAGATAAATTCCACCCAGAACTAGTGTCACATCTCACGAACAGTCTACGAATACTACAAATAATAGTCTGAATAAAAGTTTACATCTGTCTCGAAAGTAGATAAAACAGAAATAAAGTAAGATAGAAGGGGACGCCTGCAGGACTACCTCAAACTCTGGCCAGCCACTAGCTCTGTAATCTGTACAGGAAGTGCAGAGTGCAGTATCAGTACAATCGACCGCATGTACTGGTAAGTCCCGAGCCGAACCTCGGCGAAGTAGTAACGAGGCTACAGTGGGGCATACAACATATACAACATACAACAGTTTATACTAAATAGAAAGTAAATACATAATGTAGTAAAGAAATAACTGCCTTAAATAAATTCGGAATCCAGTTGTTCTACTAGTATTCAGCTATAACTAATCCTTAAGGGTGTTTTACGTCACAGTAATGATTTTCAGCAAAAACGAATACTTAAAACAACAACTGATGCGGTACACATCCCGATCCCGTCATATAAACAACAACAATACCAATATTCGCCCTTATTCCTCCTTGTTGCGGCGTGCAACCCGATTTCACTTGTCCACCCTTATTACTCCTCAACACATATCACCCTTATTCCTCCTATTACGGCGCATAACCCAATCCCACCTGTCCACCCTTATTACTCCTTGTTGCAGCGTGAAACCCGATCCCACCAGACCATCACATTTCAGCCTTATTCCTCCCGTTTCGGCGTGCAACCTGATATATATATATATATATATATATATATATATATATATATATATATATATATATATATATATATCAACACTAATCACAAAAGAATAAGGACAAATGTTTCACAAGTTAACTCAAAACCCCCACATTACTTATGCCTCGATCCACACAATTGAATATCACCACGATTGTGAAACTTCACTAGTGAAAACTACTCGGCGAGATCAACCAAGGTGCACCATAAGGCACCAATAAATCAATATAAGCCAACATGGTAAAAAAATGAAGCTACGAAACAAATAATACTTCAACGTAACATCAACAGTTAACATGAACCAATTAAGTCATTTAATAAAGAGAACAACAGTTAATATGAAGCAAAGACATAGAAATATTTATGAACAAGTAGCAATTAAGGCAGGAAAGAAAAATACAAGGAAACGGGGAAAGGAAACAAGCTAAACAAGTAATTTGGCGATGCATAGGTACTCGTCACCACACCTATACGCCATACACATGATATCTGACATAGCAAGCAAGTGGGGAATCGTTAATCCCTCAAGTCAAGGTTAGACCAAATACTTACCTCAAGCAAACAGGTAATTCAACTCTCAAGCACCGCTTTACCTCTCGATTCCACCACCAATTCACTCATATCTAGCCATAATTAATTTAATAACATCAATAAACGCAAACTAACTCAACTCCAATGCATAATTATAGGTTTTCTAACATTTTCCCAAAAAAAGTTAAAAATTGACCCCGAGCCCGCTTGGTCCAAACATGAACTTCGGACCAAAACCTGATTACCCATTCACCCCCGATCCCGGATATATAATTGGTTTTGGAACCCAACCTCAATTTGTGCTCTAAATCCCCAATTTATAGAAATCCCTAATTCTACCCAAACCCCCAATTTTTACCATAGAAATCTTAGATTTTTGGTAGGAAATTCATCAAATGTGATGGGAAAGTGAAAGAAAATGGATTAGGATCACTTACCAAAGTTTTGGGGAAGATTTGGTCTTGGGAGAATCGTCTCTAGGGTTTTAGGATTTGAGAGATGTGCAAAATGGGTGAAAATCCCGTTCAAGTTTCATTTTGAACAGTTGCAGATGTTGCAATTGCGACCAGAGCTTCACAATTGTGAAGCTCGCAAATGCGAGACAGGCATCACAAATGCGAACCTGCTTCATGCCTGCTACCATCTCAATTGCAAACCTTTGGTCGCAATTGCGAAGGTTACCCATCCCTGATGACTTCGCAAATACAAACTATGTTGGCCCAAGGCTCCTTTGCAATTGCGATAAAGCCCCCGCAAAGCCTATGAAGCTCGCAATTGCGAAGCCTAACCTTGTAATTGCGAGATCAGAGCCTGCAACAAACACCAGATGCAACAGCAGATTTTTCTAAGTCCAAACTCACTCTATGGCCTAGCTAAAACTCACCCGAGTCCCCGGGGCTCTAAAACAAGCATGCATACAAGTCTAAAAATATCATATGAACTTGATCGCGCGATTAACTTGCCAAAATAACATCTTGAACTATTAATTTGACACCAAAGCTCATGAAATTTTCAAGATAGTTCAAAATTTCTAACTTTTCAACCAAAGGTCCAAATTACATCAAATCACCTCCGTTTTTCACCAAATTTCACAGATAATGTCTAAATATCATAATAGACCTGTATCGGGATCAAGAACCAAAATAAGGGACCAATACCAACAAGATCCAATCTTATTAATTCTCCAAAAACCATTAAATTTTCAGTTAAACAATTTTCTTAAAAAATTCATTTCTCCGGTTAGGGACCTCGGAATTCAATTCCGGGCATACGCCCAAGTCCCATAACTTTTTTGTGAACCCTCCGTACCCGTCAGAACACGGGTTCTGGGTCCGTTTACCTAAAATATTGACCGAAGTCAAATAAAATCATATTTTAGACCAAAACTTATTATTTCTTAAAAAATTTCACATAAGGGCTTTCCGAATATATGCCCGGAATACGCATACAAATTGAGGAGAGACGAAAGGAGGTTTTTAAGGCCTTAGAACACAGATTTGACTTCTAAAACAAGAGATGACCTTTTAGGTCATCACATTTTCTCTTGCATTGTGTGATGTATTCAAGTCGTCATTGGCTCGATTGAGTCGAGCGGAGGCAAATTTGTAGAGGAAAAGGCTAAGTTGAGTGTTGAGTCAGTCGAATCGAGGAAAAGGCTAAGTTGAGTGTTGAGTCAGCCGAATCGAGGAAAATGTTTTGCCTAACTTTGTGGAGAGAATTTTTCCTTCTTTTTGTCATTGTTTGCTACATGGGGGGTGATACATATATAAGGTGACGAGTGTATATGTATGTGCCGGGGTTAATCATGTTGGGGGATAGGTTGTGCTATAATTGATTCTTGTAGAATTGCATAACTTCCTTGCTTAATGCCTCACTAGATTTACTGATACTAAGAACATAGTATAATATGTTAGTAATCAAGACTTAGCCTAATATAACTTGATCAAATTTGATAGAATTCTGAGAATACATGGATGTGTCTAGTTCGGTCATCCCTATGCAAAAAAAAATCATTTCTAAATTGCTACGGCCGATAGTTTGAGATGCTACATTCCATACTTGTGTTGTCGATAAATGGTATGATTTATAGAAGTACTTGAATTATATGACCCTTGAGGGTTCATTGAATTATTGTTGACTTGTAAAGAAGTGATTGAGAATTTGTTTAGAATATTCGTTGAACACTCTCCTCGATGCTATTTATACTTCTTGCCTTGTCATTTTATATTCAGGGTGATGTCGTTCCATGTTATTGAGAGTAAAAGCACGAAAGGTGATGTCGTGCCATGTTAATGAGAGTAAAACCACGAAGGGTGATGTCGTGCCATGTTATTGAGAGTAAAAGTACGAAGAGTAATGTCGTGCCATATCATTTGAGAGTAAAAGCACGAAGGGTGATGTCGTGTCATTTTATTTATATTGTTATGATGGTGAGTTATCATGAGGTCATGGACGATGGGTGTTTCCGTGTAGGCAAGGATGAGGGACATGCATTATGTATGATATCAGTCTTCCGTGTATACGTTCATGTCTTTACCTTGAACTGTTATTGTCATAATTGTAAATCTAATGTGACTTGTTGCTACTGTTCTGTCATTGATCTCTATTTCAATTGTTGTTGTTTTGATCATACCTTCTACTTGCTTAACTTGCAATAGCACACTTATTTCCTTCTTTTATAATTATACTCATGTTGTGTCTATTCGGTTGC
Organism: Nicotiana glauca; assembly: GCA_026770625.1. Taxonomy (NCBI): domain Eukaryota; kingdom Viridiplantae; phylum Streptophyta; class Magnoliopsida; order Solanales; family Solanaceae; genus Nicotiana; species Nicotiana glauca. The sequence continues at coordinate 28,952 of MU711775.1, read as the reverse complement.
TGTCACGACCCGAATTTTCCAGCATCGGGACCGTGATGGCGCCTAACATTGAACCCTCTAGGCAAGCCAACGTTACTGATTATCTTACCTTTTTCCTTTATCCTTTAACAATTTACCAGTTGATATAAGATAATTAGCGGAGAACAAAACGTGGAAGAACAGAATTTTACAATTTAACTTAATACAAATACGAATCTGAAGTAAAACTCCACCCACAACTGGTGTCACAATTTTACAAACTGTCTACAAATACTAAAATAGTGGTCTGAACAAAAAAATACAAATTTGTCTTAGAAATAAATAAAACATAAAGGAAGCAGGATAGAAGGGGACTCCAAGGCCTACGAACGCCTGCAGGACTACCTCTGGTCTCCACTGGACTAAAGGTAGCAACCTTGAACTACGGTCCGTATGGTCCAGTACCGGAATCTGCACAAAAGTGCAGAGTGTAGCATCAGTACAACTGACCCCATGTACTGGTAAATGTCGAGCCTAACCTCGGCAAAGTAGTGATGAGGCTAGGACACGACAAACATAATAAACATGTACAGTTAATTAGTATACTAACAGAGTAACAAATAATAAAAACTAAGTAGAAATAAACGGGAAGGGACAACATGTTATGGGGGTTTTAACATGAAGAATTACAGCAGTAAAGGTACTTAAGTAGTTAAAACATTTTAACTAATAGTAGCAAATGAACACAACGAACAGAAAATAAATGCACGGCATCACCCTTCATGTTTTTACTCTCGATCTTCACCATGCAATAAATAATAAACATGTGCACAACATCACCCTTCGTGCTTTATCACTCTTCCCCACCGTACGAATAATATAAATGTGCACTGAATCACCCTTCGTGCTTTATGTCTCTTCCTCACCATATGCATCAATATAAATGTAGATGTGCACGGCATCACCCTTCGTGCTTTATCACTCTTCCTCACCATATGCATATGTATAAATGTGCACGGCATCGCCCTTCTTGCTTTGTCACTCTTCCTCACCATATGCATACGTATAAATGTGCACGGCATCACCCTTCGACTTTATCACTCTTTCCTCATCCAAATACATCCCGGCAAGGGAAACAGCTATAACCAATCTTGTTTCAATAGTTAACTTCACAAAACTAATCTCAACTTGAGCTGATAATCATCAATGGTCAATTACCAAGAAAATACCATCAACATGGATAATCATCAAGTTAAGCATGAATAGTACATAATAAGGATCGCAACGATCACAATTTAAGACTCAGGGGCATGCTCGACACCAACGTATAGATACTCATCACAACACCTATACGTCATACACAACACCAACACGTAGCAAATAGGACACAACTCCTATTCCCTCTAGCTAAGATTAGGCCAAACACTTACCTCGATTCGACGACCACCAATCACGCCTTAAATACAGCTTTCCCTCTAGATTTCACCTCCAATTCACTTGTATCTAGTAATAATTAGCTTAATAACATCAATAAATGCTAAAGAACTCCAACCCAATGCTTAATTATATTTTTCCCAACATTTTCTCCAAAAAGTCAAAAATTGACCCCCGGCCTGCTTGATCAAAACCCAAAGTTCTGACCAAAATCCGATTACCCATTCACCCCTGAGCCCGGATATGTAATTGGTTTTGGAATCTGATATTAATTGAGGTCTAAATCCCCAAATTTTAAAATTCCCAAATTTCACCCAAAAACACACAATTTCCCATTAAAATCCCTAGATTTTGTGATGAACTCTTGTAAAAAAATGAAGTAGATTGAAAGAAATGAGTTAAAAGTTGTTTACCTATGATTTAGGGAAGAATATTTCATTGGAAAATTGCCTATGGGAGCTTAGGGTTTGAAAATTTGAAAGAATGAGTTGAAATCCCGTCTAAGTTATAATTTACATAGTCGTAGTTATTGCATTTTCGATAACAGGTTCGCAAATGCGACAAAAGCATCGCAAATGCGTAGCTTGGCCTGGGCTGCTAACTTCGCAAATCCGAACTATTGTTCACAAATGCGGTGACTGCTGGAGTCACAATTGCCACATTGAACTTCGTAATGCAAAGGTCCTCCTCCGTGCCCTCTGATCGCAATTGCGATGGATCTTCACAAATGCGATACTTTCATTTGCGAGCCACATAGATCTACAACACACCAGTTATTTCCTATTAGTCTCAAAACACTCCATGGCCTATCCAAAACTCACTCGAGCCCTCGGTTCTCCAAACCAAGCATGTATGCAAGTCCAAAAATATCATACAGACTTGCTCGTGTGATCACATCATCAAAATAACATCAACAACTACGAATTTAGCATCAAAATCATTGAAATTCTCAAGAACACCTAAAGTTACTATTTTCACAACCGAGGGTCCGATTTATATCAAATCAACTCCGATTCTTTGGAAATTCATTTCATGTGCTAGGTACCTCGAAATTCAATTCCGGGCATACGCCCAAGTCCCATATTTTTCTACGGACCCTCTAAGACCGTCAAATCATGGGTCCGGGTCCATTTACCCAAAATATTTATTGAAGTCACCTTACATTTAATTTTAAAGGAAAAATTAGCATTTTTTCAATTTTTCACATAAAGGCTTTCCAGATATACGCCCGGACTGCGCATGCAAATCGAGGTGAGACAAAAGGAGGTTTTTAAGGTATCGAAACATATATTTGACTGTTAAAACAAAAGATGACCTTTTGGGTCATCACATTCTCCCCCTCTAGAAAAATCGTTCGTCCTCGAACGGACATAGAAAAGTACCTGAATCGGCAAAAATATGGGAATATCGGCTCCGCATATCAGAATCCCAGGTAGCTGCCTCAACAAGCTAACCTCTCCGCTGCACACGAATCGAAGGGTAACTCTTCAATCTCAACTGACGAACCTGTCGGTCTAGAATAGCTATAGGCTCCTCCTCATAGGTCAAGTCCTTGTCCAATTGGACAGTGCTGAAGTCTAACACGTGGGTTGGATCGCCGTGATACTTTTAAAGAATAGATGCATGAAACATTGGTTGCACAGATGATAAACCTGGTAGCAACTGTCACGAGCCATTTTCTGAACAAGCCGGGATCGGCACTCGATCACTAAACATGACCGAGCAAACCATCTTTGCTTATCAAATCTATTATAACTCCAAACTTTATATGCAACAACGCAATACTCTAACCAAATACTTTTGATTAATTTAAATATTTAAATAAATCAACTCCAAAACTTTATTCGTAGTAACTACTGAATTAATGTAAAGTTATTATAAAAAAAACATATGAATCTTGACCTAACAACTATGTCTATGAAGCCTCTACTGATAAACTGACGCACTGCTCAGGACATGAGATTTTCTGGCCAGTTCTCTAAGTAAACAAAGAAATGACTAAATAAAAATGACTCTAATAAATACTCCACGAACAAAAGCGGAGCTCACCAATAGCACTGGAAGAGAAGGAAGTCCTAACTCATAGCCTGCTTGCTTGCAAATATGGTTCCTACGTTGTACCGCAGACCAATGTAGGTTCCCAAAAGATAACGTCAGTACCATCCATTGTACTCAGTAAGTCTCAACAACAGGGGGCGAAACTTTAATAACATATACATTATGAGCAAAGGTTCTAAATGCATGTAAAGCATAAAGCTTATAAGAATAATTCTAAATACTTGCATAATAGTAGTTTATGAATATTCTAAAAGAAATTCTTTTCTTTTTCTTTCTTTTAAAAAAAATACTTTACTTTATACTTTGAGAGTTCCAACTATCCTGACTTAATTCTGTCTCAGTTACCGTGTGATCGGCACGGGTTCAATCCCAACCTGATCGAATAGGTGCCACTCGCTTCATGGTTCTCAATGCTCATGTATCATACCTTAGCATGGCTAAGTAAATTCTCAGCAACGAGACCTTTGGCCCGTGTGCTCCCTACTTTGGCACAAGTAGTTTCAGGAAGTCAATGCCTTATTTAGGATCTTCGGCCTGGACGATGACCCCTTCTCAGAATAAAGGACACTCCCAAAAAAATTTTCTTTACAGAACATCATGTACATGCTCATATTGGTGTCCTTAAATGTAAAGCATGGCATAAGAATGAAATAAACATATAAAAATATTTCCAAAGATTCTTTATTCTTCATAAATTTTCAACATGAAAATAGCATATAAGAATAACACAAAAATCTAAAAATAAGAATGAAATAAACATATAAAAATATTTCTAAAGATTCTTTCTTCCTCATAATTTTTCAACATGAAAATAGCATATAAGAATAACACAAAAATCTAAAAATAAAAATGAAATAAACATATAAAAATATTTCTGAAGATTCTTTCTTCTTCATAAATTTTTAACATGAAAATAGCATATAAGAATAACAAAAAATCTGAAAATTTAAGGAGATATATCATAATAGATCATCTAAACTTTTGCTAGAACAATTCTAAGTTAATGAGTACTCACTCGCTCTAATTAAATAAATATAAACTCTTTTAAGCAATTCATCAAACACCTTGTATGCGTGCTTTTGTGAGTTAAACCACTTTAGTAAATGGTTATATCAACTCACCTCAAAACTTCTCGAGCCAATACGTAGGGCCCAGTCCAATTGACACCAGACAAATAATTGATTCTACAACAACCAGTATATTTTAATCAATTTTTAAAGTACTACACCTAAATATGAAATTTATTGTTGATATGGAGGAAGAATGGAATTAAATATTTCATTCTTGCCTATTACCACTATAGGATAATTGACAATAGGGAAATTTACTTACCTAAGTTCAAGAATTAGTGATTGGTAAAGAACCCTAGAATTTTCCGTGCGTGAGTAACTTTGTGACTGCCTCCGTTTCGCAGAAGGCTTTAAGTTCAAACTTGCGTTTTTTTATAACAGAAACCTTCTGTTTTGTTAAGGGCATTAAACCCCCTTGGTTTTCCCTTTTTAAAAGCCACTTTATGGCTAGGTCACGTGCATTTTTCCTCTTTGTTTTGTTTGTTTAGTTTTTTTATTAACTTAACTAATACATGATGATACTCACTTTTAATAACTAATAATACTAAAATTATTAATATTACCATAATTATATAACCAACTATTTATAAATATAGAAGTAACTCAAAAATCAATCACAAGGGTTTTTAATCCGTAATAAAACTATAATTTAAGATTATAAAAATTAAATTCTATATTTAGCGGGTCTTGAAACTTTTATAGATTTGAGGAGTGTTACATTCTTCCCTCCTTAAAAACATTCGTCCTCGAATGTTGCTAGGGCCTTATTCTTAAGCTAACAATTATTCCTTAAGTCCTTGAACCTCTTAAATTTTTTTAGCACTACCCACTCTTCCAAGGGACTCAAAATTTTGGCTAACTCCCTAAATTTTCAAAAATTTCGGCAGAGTTTCCCTTGTAAATTGGACTATCCAAAAAAATATCTCTGTCACAAATGCCACAACTACACCAACAATAACCAAATATACCATAACAGGCCATTCATAGGCACCATATACAGCTCATAAATTAACTACTCAAACTTCGGCAAGGAGGTACCACAATAACTAACAAGAATCTAAAGCACAACACTTTAGCAAAAGTAAATCACTTTAATGAATTAAATATACTCTAGCATAAACTAAATCACTAAAACAACTAAATATAATCTAGGAAGGAGATAAACACTTGCTAACTTGTATTTAATAAATGAAATATAAATGTCAAGCCAAATCTAGGTTCACATACCTTGTTACTCAAATAAATAAGGATACTTCTTCCTCATATATTCCTCGACCTCCCACGTAGCTTCTTTTGAATCATGATTACTGCACAAAACTTTTACCGATGCTATATCTTTTATTCTCAACTTTCTTACTTGCCTATCGAGAATTTCTATAGGTACCTCTTCTGTCACACCCCAAAATTCGAGAAGCGCGACCGGCGCTCGACCGAGTAAACCCAACCGAGCAAGCCTGTTAGGTCTCATTCTACCCAAACTAAATCATGAATGAATAGGAGATGGACTCAATTAATCAAATTATATCAACATATAATCAACGATTTCCATTTCATTTTCATTAGCAACTTCATCTGCCACCTCAAAGGTATTACAAGTTATATACATCATTGCCAAACATCAGTATTTCTATTTTAATTTCCAATACTCGACACTAACCACAACCTGTCTACGGAGCCTCTAAATACAACTAAAGAATAATATGGAAATGCCGGCAACAAGGCTCCGGTTATACCTTATACAAATACCAAAATAGACTCCGGAATAAAAGTGGCATGAGCCACGCAGGTCCCCGAGAGCAAAGGGGCTCACCAATACAGCTGACGGAAAGTGGAGGAGGTGCTACTGTTGGTGGACTGGAGTACCTGCTATAGAACACCTACAATCATAACAAGAATGTAGCGCCCCCGGCAAAAGGGACGTTAGTACATTTGAATTGTACTGGTATGTATAACTAAACACCATTTTACTAGAAAGAACTATCAAACAGGTACAAGTAAATAACATGGGTATATCAAAGATGCAATTCATATAACCTTTCATACAATTTCCAAAACTTAGATTAGGGCATATCCGTCACATGTTCACCACTGTTCTCAATACCACCGCCATCTTGAGCGGAGTCCGGTCACGACCTGACCGGCTAGGTCACCTCATTGGAGGCATTACTCTCAATCAATATTTCATTTCCCTTATCCGAAATTCAATATCAGCACATTACCACCATGTGTGCGGCATGGTGTCCGATCATGACCCGATCGGCTATGTCGCCTTGCCTAGGCATTACTCCATTCTCATTAGTAAACACCTCTGAATCTTTATTTCACACATATCATATCAATTCCTTGTCACCCAAGGCCACCAATATCACATCGTTTCTCTTTTCAATATTCATTTAGCAAGTTGTGATCATAGACACATATACCACAAAATAATTCAAGTTGCAATCACAGGTAAGTGAGCACATAGCTAGCATGAATAATTCTTTATTTCGATGTCGGCTTATAGCCCAAGTATTTTAACACATAATTGTACTTTTTAGTCCTTTTCTAATTATCAAGAATGGTACATTATTCATATTGAGGCACATCCTTCACGTATATGTATAGATAATTAAAAATCAATTAATGTGTAATAACAATCAATACACTAACCAATTCAACTCTTACCATACTTTCGTAAATGATAACGGAGCTCAATTTTCAATAAAAGTGGGGTTTTAGCCATACATACCTTTCTTGAGCTTTCCTTTAATTACTACGATATTCCGGAAATTCTAGCAACTTCAATCTATTTTGAGACATAGCAAAATTGAACACAAATTAGGAAGATATTCATAATTCTAGCTCATTTGAGCATTTTATCAAATATTAGTTGGGCATCTTGATTTCAAATCCCCTTTTTCAAGATTTTCTTCATTCCCTAACCCAATCTTTACTTATTTATGTTAAACAATCTTCTCATGAACCTAAGTTGTATATACATGTATACATAATAGTATTACACCCAATAATCATACCTCAATACCCCATCTTATACTTTAAAACCTAGGGTATAGAATCACACCTACACGTCGTACACAACACTAAAACATAGAAAATAGGACACGCCACCTATTCTCTCAAGCTAAGGTTAGGTAAAATACTTACCTCGATTCCATGGACACCAATCACGCCTCAAATACCGCTTTCGCTCTATATTTCACCTCTAATTTGCTTGTATCTAGTCATAATTAGCTTAATAACATCAATAAATGCTAATGAAAATCTGAACCAATGTTTAATTATAGTTTTCTCAATAATTTCCCCTAAAAGTCAAAGATCGACCACAGGTTGACTTGGTCAAAATACGAAGTTCGGACCCAAACCAGAATACCCATTCACCCCCGAGCCTGGATATGCAGTTGGTTTTGGAATCCGGCCTCAATTGAGGTCAAAATCTCCAAATTTTGAAATTCCCAAAATACACCCAAAAACACCCAATTTTCCATGAAAATCCCAAGATTTTAAGATGAAATCTTGTGAAAAGATGAAGTAGATTGAAAGAAATGAGTTAAAAGTTGTTCACCTATCATTTGGGGAAGAACGTTTCTTTGGAAAATCGCCTATAGGAGCGTAGGATTTGAAAATTTGAAAGAATGAGTTGAAACCCCGTCTAAGTTATAATTTACACAGTCGTAGTTATCCTATTTGCGATAACAGGTTCGCAAATGCAACCAAAGCATCGCAAATGTGAAGCTTGGACTGAGCTGCTAACTTCGCAAATGCGGTGACTGCTGGAGTCGCAATTGCGACATTCAAGTTCGCAAATGTGAAGGTCACCTCCCTACCCTATGATTTCAATTGCGATGGATCTTCGCAAATGCGATGCTCGCATTTACAGGCCAGAAGCAAAGTCTGCAGATCTGCAACACAACAACTATTTTCTTTAAATCTCAAAACACTTTCTTGCCTATCCAAAACTCACCTGAGCCTTCGGAGCTCCAAGCCAAACATGCACGCAAGTCCAAAAATATCATACGGACTTGCTCGTTCGATCAAATCATCAAAATAACATCAACAACTACAAATTTAGCATTAAAATCATTGAAATTCTCAAGAACACCTAAAGTTACTATTTTCACAACCGAGGATCCGATTTATATCAAATCAACTCCAGTTCTTACCAAATTTCACACATTCTACTTAAACATTATTTTAAACTTGTATTGGTCTCCAGAAATAAAATACGAGCCCGATACCATCAAGATCACACACCTTTTCATTTCCAAAAGTCTTTATATTTTCCAGCAAATAATTTTCTTTAAAAATTCTTTTCTCGGGCTAGGGATTTCGGAACTCAATTCCGGGCAAACGCCCAAGTTTCATATTTTTTTACGGACCTTTCAGGATTGTCAAAATACGGGTCCAGGTCCGTTTACCTAAAATTTTGACCGAAGTCAATTTAAATTCAATTTCAAAGGCAAAATTAGCATTTTTCTTAAATTTTTACATAAAGGCTTTTCAGATATATGTCCGGACTCCGCATGCAAATCAAGGTGAGACAAAAGGAGTTTTTTAAGGTCTTGGAATACAGATTTAACTGTTAAAATAAGAGATGGCCTTTTGGATCATCACAGTTGCACTTTAGAATAAGCCTTCCACCATGTTAGCCATTCATGCCCTTATCTGTCAACTTGTAAAATAATGTATTCTCGTCTTATTTATTATATTTGTACTTAGGCCTCCAATATGCTAGTTAATTGAAGTTTATGTTTGTTGTTTTCCAGTTTTTGTTATTGCTCACGTGCTTTTCGCTTAGTCATTTACTGTTGGCTACATGTGTATCCTTGTCCATCGTTATGCGTGCATATTTCCTACTTCGTAAATCCTTTATCGATATTTCTATCATCCGGTTGGTTCTGTTACTCATACATTTGGGAGGATGAGTTTAATGCATGAATGGTGTTATCGTGCTAATTGATTTGTCACAATTAGATTTTATATATATATATATATATATATATATATATGGTGAGCCAGATATAAAAGCACTAATGGTGTCACCGTGACGTTTAATGTGATATCTTGGATATACTTCTTATACTAGGGAAGATTGTAAATCTACAACTGTGATTCCTTTTCAGTAATTGTTGACTGTCTCGCCGACTTGTTTATGATATGTTTAACTATTATGCGTTGAACTACTTTACTGCTAATCTAATGTACAGGACATAACAATAAGAATCTTTTAACTAAAAGCCTCGTCACTACTTCAACAAGGTTAGACAAAATACTTAATACATGGGGTCGGTTGTACTGATACTGCTTTTCTGCACATTGCGTGCAGATTTTAGATCGGAGCTGCAAGGTGACGTCGGGTGTTGATTCGGAAGATGTTCATGCGTTTGGATATAGCTTCCACTTGTCCTTGGTGGCTTAGTTTATTGCTAATCAGTTTATATAACCTTCAAACAGAACGTGTATTTATTTGTATAAATTTTGAAATTCAAAATAGTAGAAGCTCGTGATTCATACTATTAAGTCTTGGATAAATTTATAAATGTTCAATTGTCTATCTTCTATTCTCTTATAATCTCAGTTGAGTTGTATTTTCTGTTAGTTCGCTTACCTAGCGGGTTGAGTTAGGTTCCATAATGACTTGTGATTGTTGGGTCGCGACAAGGTGGTATCATAGCACTAGGTTCGTAGGTTTTATGAGTCATGAGTAAGTGTCGAGCAGAGTCCTGCGGATCGGTATAATGACGGCCATACCTATCTCGGGAGGCTACAGGGCATTTAGGAAAAATTTCACTTGTCACACCTCCTTTTTACTACCCAGAAAAGGGTATAAGAGTAACTTTGTTTTCTAATAACTCCATGTTTCCTTTCAATGAGTCGTGACTCATTTATTTTTAACCTTAACTGAGAAATGGGTTTGACTTGAAAGATATATGTTGTATCATTTCGGGTAAAATATGTCGATTTGGTTACTTGAAGTGCTCTCTTATTTGATTTATTATGTCTTTTCAAAGTTTCTCTTTTCTTTTCTTTGATTTTTTGCATATAACTGCGAAATCCTAAAATTAAATAACTAATGACCGTTGGCTATGTTATACCTCAGTCTTTATGCATATAGGTATTTCTTGATCACTTTTATGTGCACTTGTTCCTTTTGTATTATGCACTTATGCATTTTGCGGTCTTTTGATTATCCAGGTGTTGAAAGAGACCCTTCTCCGACATGGTTTCACCTTTGAGTCTGAAACAGACACGGAAGTAATTCCAAAGCTTGCGAAATTTGTCTTTGATAAAGCTAATGAAAACATAATAAATCCTAGTTACAAACATAAACTAAAACCTAATAGAAAGTAATTAAAGATTCACAAGTCATTATACAATAAGGTCAAGAAAGTTAACAACATTCTACCTATGACTTCAAGGAGAACTAAAAGCACGTTTAAGTGTTGGTCATACTGAGAATTTCTCGCGAATCCTACAAGATCCTTTCGTTCTTTTTTTTTTCTAATAGATGGTCAGAACACTAAATGGTAACTGACTATAGTCTAGTTAAGTCGATTAATACGATGGAGGAGGCCGTGGAGGAGGAGGAGACCAAAAAACATCATGGGGCATTTGACCACTAGGCGAAACATTAGTGGGTAAATTGTACATAGGCATAGAAGAAAGTGGTGTATCAGCCCCATGATATACCTATCTCGATAGTAGATTTTTTTCCAATTTAAGTGACAATCGAAACGGAATTATTTGTTTATCCAAAGTCACCATTTGGGATAATTTATGGTGCTCCAACTCACCAGTTTAGAATCCCGAATCGAGGAAGTTTGACTCTATTTACGGTCTGCAAACACAGAAATCCGAGTAAGGAATTTTGTTAACCCGGGAGAAAGTGATAGACATTCCCGAGTTCCGCGGTTCTAGAACGGTCGCTTTGATCATATTTGGCTTAATCAAATTGTCTAATTACTTACTTTTAGAACCTATGTGCATTTGCATTTTTTAATTAAGAAATTATCTTGAAAACAGGTCACATGTATGTGTATCCATTTGTTTGGTGCGTCAAAAATCATATCACACAAACATATCCACAATTAGTAATGCTTTATTATTATTAAGAATGTTTGGTCGAAGTTGCGCGAACGCATACTTCGATTTTGTTTTTTAGAATCATAATCATGTCACGCGAACGTGTCCACAATCACGACGATAGGTTAAGTCGCCCTAAAGCAATTAGCGCATGATATAAATTATTATTGATCCCTTTTATTTTCTGAACGATCAAAATATTATGGCCTCACTATGTTAAATTGTCTTAATCCCCAAACGTCTATTAACTAGACACGAACAGGTATGCAAGACCCTGGTAATTCCATGCGGTTCAATAACATAGATTTTATTAAGTATAACCCAAATGCCTAGCTCAACTCTTTCTTATGTCTGATTAAATCAAACAAGCAGTTTATGTAACAAATTCTAATCTAATATTTACATGTAACTTCTTACGGGAGAACGACATAAGCACATGAATAAGAGCAATTTTCTAATTACTCAACAAATCAATCAATTAAAAAGAAAACTCACCAAACAGTACATGAATTTAATTGCTTCCATAATATGACAAGTAATGGAAGCAAACAACTGCTTAAAACTTCAGATTTAATTCAACGGTTAAACAAACAAACATCACAAATAGAAGGCTCAAAATACTGGATCAAACAAAATTTACAAATTAGAGAAGCATGAAATTAAGCTAAGATAGAAAGAGAGGGGGAAATAAGCCTCAAGTAAACTTGAAATTTGATTGACTTACAATCTGAAAATGCTTAACACCAGAAACTTTGGACAGCAATAACTCGACGGAACCCAAATCAATCCGGCAACCTCGAACAGAACTGAACAGACCTAAGGAACAGAGCTAGCGACCTATGAACGGGCATTAACGGAACACAAACTCAACTAAAATGATGCTGTTTTTGGAAACGCCGTGATGAATTAGTTGAAGAAAGATTGTATCATAAACATTTCTTTGAGTGGGACAGCGAAAAAGGAACGAACGTCCAAATTTCTGGAGTGAAATGGGACTCATATGCTGCTCTTAGGGTCCTGGTGTGTGTTTTTGTTGAAGATAGCTGATGGGGTTCCTATTTTTTGTCTGCTACCGCTGTCCCTTAAGGGTCTTTTTGTTTTGTAGTTTTTTTTAGGTTAGTTCTTTGTTTCAAAGAAGAAAAAGAAGCTGAAGAATCTTGTGTGTTTTGCTGGTCTCTAGTGTTCTCTGTTGGAGAAGGCAACGACAGGGAAGGGTCCCTCTTCTGTGAAGAAGAAGACGCTGGGGGGGTCTTTTTTGGTGAAAAATCGGCAGATGATTCTCTAGGGTCTAGATTTTCTAGGTTAGTTCTTTTTAAAAGGAAGAAGGGGTTTTTAGGGTATTAGGTTTATTGGGTATTGAGCCTAATTTAGGTGATTGGGATAGGTCCATGTCTTGTTGAGTCTTAAAATTGGGCTCCAAGACTCCAAAATTATTGTTCAAAACCATAGCTAAATTTCTTTTATATAAGATAACTATACTACATAATGAAAAAAACTAATTCTAATTAATTAAACTTCTATATTAAAAAAAAGAAACTACTATATTTTTTTTTTATATTTTCAAGATTATATAAAGATAAAAATAAAGTACTATTTTTTATATTTTTTTTATTTTTATGAAATGTACATAAAATAAAAATATTTTTTGTTATTTTCATTTTGTGATGAAATAATGTAAAACAGTCAAAATTAGTTGAAATAACTATGTTAGACCTAAACTATATATATATATATATATATATATATGCTAAAATATAAAAAATCTTGGGGAGGGTCAAAAATTATATGTCTACAGCTGCCCCTCTTTGACAGGGAACGCGAAGAGTTTCCGGACAAAGATCAACTAGATAGATTTTTTGACCCGACCCTTATCTAGAGAGACCAAAAACTAAGAGGAAGGAGAATGTGACCGAGCCCTGGTATCTGAGTTGTCTACATATACTTAGCTATAAAGGAATCAGGTCACATGTAGTTCAGAAGTAGGAACAGTGATGGAGTATACCGAGGTGGAGAGTCGGTCGAGGTGTCGTTCCAGTCCGCGGTCCTGTTATTACTTCAAAAAACCAAAATGAAAAAGACTAACTAAGCCTTTCAACTACGAGTTACTAGATTCCTATCTATAAGTCTTCTGAAGCTTGATCTTGAATCTTGAATGGTTCTTCATGCAGACTTTAGATTTGAACCTTGGCGCTTGTTAGATGCAGGTGCTACCTCATTCTTCTTCGACTTTTCGGATCAAGACCGGACATATGGTGCTTATGACTTCAACCGTGTCTTGAGTAGTTCATATCTTTTATCTGCTTCTACATTGGGATTCACTTCCCTCTTTTTTTCTTTTCTTTCTTTTTTCTTAGATTGAGATTTCTTCTTTGGTCAATTCGGACTGTTAACTTGCATTCTTGCCGCGAACTTCTGCTACTTCTAACTTGAATTGAATTCTAAAATGACTTCCCTTGTTCTCCAGATGAATGCCCGCTATTGACTTGAAACTTAAAATAATCTCGAAACGAATTTTGAAGTGACTTCCCTTGTTCTCCAATAGGGCGCCTGCTACCGATACTTGAAATGAATTAACTAATTCTCCAGGGGGGTGCCTGATTACCAAAATTTGAATTGTATTCCCTTGTTCTCCAAGTGGGCGTCTGATTGCCAAAAACTTGAACCGTACTCCTTTGTTCTCCATGTGGGCGCCGGATTGCTGAAACTTGAATTGTATTCCCTTGTTCTCCAGGTGCGCGTCTGGTTGCCAAAACTTGAACTGTATTCCTTAGTTCCAGGTAGGCGCCTGATTGCTAAAACTTGAACTGTATTCCCTTGTTCTCTAGGTGGGCGATTGATTGCCAAAACTTGAACTGTATTCCCTTGTTCTCCAGGGTGGGTGCTTGATTGCCAAAACTTGAACTGTATTCCCTTATACTCCAGGTGGGCGCCTGATTGCAAAAACTTGAACTGTATTCCCTTGTTCTCCATATGGGTACCTAATTACCAAAGCTTGAACTGTATTCCCTTATTTTTTAGGTGGGTGCCTGATTTCCAAAACATGAACTGTATTCCCTTGTTCTCTAGGTGGGCACCTGATCGCCAACAGTTGAACTGTATTCCGTTGTTCTCTAAGTGGATGCCTGATTACCAAAACTTGAATTGTATTCCCTTGTTCATCAGGAAGCGCCTGATTGCCAAAACTTGAAATGTATTCCTTTGTTTTCCAGGTGGGCGCCTGATTGCCAAAACTTGAACTGTACTCCCTTGTTCTCCAGGTGGGCGCCTGATTGTCAAAATCTTGAACTATATTCCCTTGTTCTCCAGGTGGGCGCCTGATTGCCAAAACTTGAACTGTATTGCCTTATTCTCGAGTTGGGCGCCTGATTGCCAAACCTTGAACTGAATTCCCTTGTTCTCCAGTTGGGTGCCTGATTGCCAAACCTTGAACTGTATTCCCTTGTTCTCTAGGTAGGCGCCTGATTGCCAAACCCTGAACTGTATTCCCTTGTTCTCCATGTGGGTGCCTGATTGCCAAAACTTGAACTATATTTGTTACAACCCGGCCGGTCGTCTTAAGAATTAACGCCCTGATCCCCTATTAACTGCTTCCCCTAAGTTCATTTTTGCTATTTTGTTTTCCCGGGATGTTCGGTGTTGAGTTTCGAAGAGTTTTGGGACACTCAGTCCCTAAATGAGAGCTTAAGAGTTGAAAAGTGGTCTGTAGTCAGAACAGTGTGAAGACGACCTTGGAATGGAAATCTGATGATTCTGTTAGCACTGTTAGGTGATTTCGGGGTTCGTAGCGTGTTCGAAATGTATTTTGGAAGTCCGTAGCTCATTTAGGCTTAAATGTCAAAGATTGAATTTTTAAAGTTTTCGGTCCGACAGTAAGTTTTTGATCTGAGGGTTGGATTGGAATTCTGGAAGTTACAGTAGCTCTTTCATGTCATTTGGGATGTGTGTGTAAAATTTTAGGTCATCCGGACGTCTTTTGGTTAGGTTTTTTATCAAAAGCGTGTTTTGATGAAATTTGAAGTTCTTAGACTCAAATCCTTGATTAATTCGAGTTTCCGGCATTATTTTAGGTGGTTTAAGGATTTGTGCAAGTTTGAATGATGTTATGGGATATGTCAGTAGGTTTGGTTGAGGTCCCGAGGGCCTCGGGTGTGTTTCGGATGCACAACGGGTCATTTTCTCCTATTTTTAAACCGATGTTGCTGCTTCTGGCATCCCTTCTTCGCGTTCGCGAGCTTCCCTTTGCGTTCGCAAAGGCTTAATTGTCCACCTGGGAAATTTCCTCTCCCGTTCGCGTAACCCCTCCCGCGTTCGCGAAGCCCAGCTTGTTTCTTCATCGCATTCGCGTAGACATTCACGCGTTCGTGTATCTATGCCAGTTCGTTCTTCGCATTCGCGAATGCTTCCACGCGTTCGCGTAGAGAAAATTCCGGACCTCGATATTTTCCTCCATCGCGTTCGCGTTCCGTTTGTCGCGTTCGCACAGGTTCGTCAGCCCAGGCCTTCGCATTCGCGGTCAGCCCCTCGCGATCGCGAAGGGCATTTTTTGGGCAGCTCATATTTTCTTCTTCGCGAA
This sequence comes from Nicotiana glauca, assembly GCA_026770625.1. Taxonomy (NCBI): domain Eukaryota; kingdom Viridiplantae; phylum Streptophyta; class Magnoliopsida; order Solanales; family Solanaceae; genus Nicotiana; species Nicotiana glauca. The sequence goes on along the minus strand of MU711775.1, from coordinate 12,776 downwards.
CGCGAGCATACCTCCGCATTCGCGATGCATAATGGACCTGGGCAGTATTAAATAACTCAAAATCGAGGGTTAGCCATTTTTATCAAAACACAAGTTTGGGAGCTCGGATTTAGGATAAATTTTGAAGGTTTTTTTAGGGCAATGATTGAGTAACGATTCTCTACCCTCTTATGCTTAAAACCCACCAATCTAATCACGAATTCTTCCTTAATTTCGGATTTTTGAATGAAAAATGGGGAAAACTTTATAGACCAAACTATTGAGTTTTGAGTGGGTGTTTGCCTCCGATTTAGGAGATTTTTATATGGTTAGAATCGTGAGAGTACGATGGTTCTGAAAATGTAAAAATTATCCGATTCCGAGATGTTGTCCTGAGGGGCATTTTGGTCATTTTACATAATTTCACGTCTTGTCTTTGAATTTAATATTAGAATCAGTTGCTTGAAATGTTATTTACTATATGTAATTGAATTGAATATATTTGGGTCATTTGGATTCGGATACTCGTTGCAAAAGTGTGATTTCGTGTTGATTTTGGAGCCGGTTCGAGGTAAGTGGCTTGTTTAAACTTGTGTGGGGGACCTTTCCCCGTAGGATATGATATTTGGTAATTGAGTGCCTTGTACGTGAGGTGACGAGCACGTACTTGAGCTAATTATTGAAATCTGGTTTTTACTTAAGATATTGAGAATGAGTTTCCTTCATATTTGCCTTGTTTTACTTGCAATTATAACCTGTGTTAGATTAGAAAAGCATGTTTAGTTGATTTAACTTGCCTAATTGTTTAAGTTGCCTTGACTGTACTACGTTAAGCATGCTAGGCTAGTATTACCTGATGCTTGTCTTTTGTACTTCATTTTTGAATATCTTCTGGTTGTGGTTGCGCATTTACATTGGGACTACGGATGTGGGATTCTGGTAGCTCCCCCTTGTTTGTTTACTTTGGGACTGCGGGTTAGATTCCCGATAGATCCCCCTGCCTATTTACTTTAGGACTGTGGGTTAGATTCCCGATAGATCCCCCCCTGCACATTGACAGTTGGACTACGGGACGATATCCCGGAAGATCCTTCGGATATACACATATGATGGACTACGGGACGGTATCCTGGGAGATCCACTAGACAGTTGAGAAAAGGACTACAGGACGGTATCCTGGGAGATCCTCATTGTTACCATTGGTATTGAGCTGTACTTATTCTGTGTTTGCTCCGTTCTTTGTATATTTGTTATTGCTTTGTTTATTCTGTCTTATTCCACTACTGTACTTACTGTTACTGCCTATTTTCATACTATTGATTTATATTATATTGTTTAACCTCAGTTGGGCCATAACCTTCCTCGTCACTGCCCAACCGAGGTTAGGCTTGGCACTTACTGAGTACCGCTGTGGTGTACTCATGCCTTTCCTGCGCATGTTTTTCATGTGCAAATCCATGTACCTCCACTCATGCGCACTATACTTGAGGCGGGGAGAGCTACGGAGACTTCGAGGTATATCTGCAGCGTCCGCACACCGAAGAATCTCCTTCCTTATTCTATCTGTAGTGTTTAGATTCTATCATACTTTTGATGTAGACATTCTAAAGATTAGAGAATTTACAGTGTTTCTATTAGCCTGTGGTTCCCGTGAGTTTTCGGGTTTTGGGATGGTGTTGTAGATTTCCGCATTTCCTTTGAGTTATATAGGCCGAGCGGCCTTATATGCAGTTATTATTTTGATATGTTCAGTTCTAATTAATTATTCCGCAAGTTAGGTTGTTATTTCCGTATTGTTAGGCTTACCTAGTTATAGGGACTAGGTGTCATCACGACTTGTTCACGGAGGGCGAACTGGGGTCGTGACAAGTTGGTATCAGAGCTCTAGGTTCATAGGAGTCACGGAACACATGCTGGTTTATTAGAGTCTTGCTGATCGGTACGGAGACGTCTGTACTTATCTACGAGAGGATATGTAACTGTTAGGAAAATTCTACCTCATTTGACTTCCATGTCGTGCGAGATTTTTGGCATTCACAATTCTAAGCTTCTGCCTTCTATTTTCTCACAGATGGTGAGGACACGTGCTACTCGAGATGATCAGGCAACTGCTCCCCCTACTGTATCCATCAGAGGCCAGGGACGGGGTAGAGGCCGAGGACACGCCCGTGGTGTAGCGAGAGCACCTGCGCAAGCTGCCGCCGAGGTACAACCAGCAGATCTAGCCGGAGTCCATGCACCTGATACGCCTACATCTACTACTACTCCGGTCCTTCAGGAAACCTTGGCACAGTTCCTGAGCATGTTTGGTACGTTGATTCAGGCGGGATTTATTCAGTTGTACCGACTACTTCACAGATCGGGGGAGGGACCCAGACTGCCGCCGCCCCCACTCCAGAGCAGCGAGTTTCTATTGGTCAAGTTCCAGGTGTCATGACGACACAGCCTATGGTCCCAGTTCAGCGGGTGGTGAGGGCCTCTCGCCGAGTAGGGGACAGGTGGGTGCAGGAGAGAGAGGACAGACAGGGTCAGGAGGGAGAGTATAGAGGAGTGAGTAGACCTCGTACACCGGGGAGATATACTAGTCCTTATTTTGGAGGCAGGGTGCGTCATGGTAGAGGTTTTATGGGTCAGCCAGCTCAGTTTGTATCTCAGAGTTCCCATAGAGTTTCATTGTTCAGGGGTCTTGGAGTACCCGTACCTCACAGTTCCAACTGCCACGTCAGTCACGAGGTTGCTTTGAGTGTGGTGACATACGCCATGTGGTGAGGTATTGCCCTAGACTTGGGAGGAGTGCACCTCCACAGATTTCTCGGCCACAACGCGCCCCGTAGAGTCAAGTTATGCTTACAGCCCCAGTTTCTACCCCACCTGCCGGTACCGAAGCTGTTGCCTTCGATTCTGTCATCACATGTATTGTCATGGTTTCTAATAGAGGTGTATCGATTATATTCGATCTAGGCTCTACTTATTTATGTGTCTTCTTATTTTGCTCTACATTTGGGTGTACCTCGGAATTTCCCTGCGTTCATGTATCTATGTCAGTTCGTTCTTCGTGTTCGCTAACGCTTCCACGCATTCGCGTAGAGAAAATTCCGGACCTCGATATTTTCCTCCATCGCGTTTGTGTTTCGTTTGTCGCGTTCGCACAGGTTCGTCAGCCCGGGCCTTCGCGTTCGCGGTCAGCCCCTCACGATTGCAAAGGGCATTTTTTTGGGCAGCTCATATTTTCTTCTTCGCGAACGTGAGCATACCTCCACGTTCGCGATGCATAACGGACCTGGGCAGTATTAAATAACTCAAAACTGAAGGTTAGCCATTTTTATCAAAACACAAGCTTGGGAGCTAGGATTTGGGAGAAATTTTGAAAGTTTTTCGAAGGCAACGGTGGGGTAACGATTCTCTACCCTCTTAT